>CAUYLG010051360.1:0-118488 GCA_963573385.1 Cacajao melanocephalus | reverse complement strand
TTTGTTTTTTAAACTTTTTATTGTTTGTTTTTTTTGGGTTTTTTCCCAAACTTGAATAAATTTTTGTAAATCTTTTTTTTAAATTTATAAAAAAAATTTGGTTTTTAATTTTTTTTTTTTTTGGGGGGGGGGGGGGTGGGGTGGGGGGGGGGGGGGGGGGGGGCAGGAAGGAAGGAATTTTCACTAGAGGTACTTTGTATCTATATTTCCTGTGTTGATTACAACGTATCTGTTTCCTGTGCTGATTAAAACGAATAGCATGTTTCTGCGTCCACTTTACTTTCATTTCTACTTTAGATGCATAGTGTATGTGTACATGCATAATGCGAGTATGTGTACTGCATTTTTTACTAGTAAGCATAGAGGGCTGCTCTGTTTCCAAGATGGCACCTTGTTGCTGAAAGGGACAGAAGGGGAAAGAGGAGAAGGAAACCAATGTTGTGTCCCCTTCATTAGGGCAGAAGAGAGGCAGAGAGCAAACCCAATCTCAAGTCCTTTTTTAAGGGCCCTAATCTCATATATAAGGGCTCTGCCCTCTTGACTTAATAGCCTCCTAAAGGCCCCACCTCTTAATACTATCACATTGGTGATCAAGTTTCAACATGTACATAATAAATTTTTTGTTTGAGATGGAGTCTTTCTCTGTCGCCCAGGCTGGAGTGCAGTGGCACTATCTCGGCTCACTGAAGCCTCCGTTTTCTGGGTTCAAGTAATTCCCCTGCCTTAGCCTCCTGAGGAGCTAGGAATACAGGCATGTGCCACCACACCCAGCTAATTTTTTGTATTTTAGTACAGATGAGGTTTCACCATGTTGGTCAGGATGGTCTGGATCTCCTGACCTCTTGATCCACCTGCCTCGGCCTCCCAAAGTGCTGGGATTACAGGCACGAGCCACCATTCCTCACCCATATTCAGTTTTATAATTAACATTATTTCTTTTTATAACTTCTATTTTAGTTTAATTCTATATTTCTAGATGTCCTAGTGTGATATTTAGAATTAAAAATGAATATGCTCCTATCATCTTCCTACCAATGAACAGGGATGAACCTCCATTTTACATTTCATATTCTCAAGATTTTTAAACTTCATTTACAATTTGCATCATTCTGGTGAGATATCTGATAATCCTATACATGACGTAGGTATGGGGTAAGAAGTAAATTAAATAAACTCTTAAAGAAGAGTTTATTTAAATGGTTGACTCTCACTGTTATTTTTCTAGTTGCAAACTATCAAGAAGATGCCAACATTTATCCTAAGAATAAATAAATATTATAATACAAATATTTTACTATATTTCATAGTAATATGCTTTCAACTTATGTTGTCATTTGACCCTTGAGGAAGTTAGGCATATGGCTTTAATTATTCATTTATTTACTCAATAAAACGATGTGCCACTTTCCATAGAGTCAAGGATAAATACATCCTTCATTTTCAAGGATGACACTGGAATGAGGAAGGAATAATAATAATAGTTTGAATCACTATGATAGTGTTTTATAGTGGTTTGTAGAGGACGCTATAATAACTTCGCAAGTCATAGTATCCTAGGACTCGGGGAAGGATTATGGGAGGAAGTAACGGTTCTGTCCAATATGAATGAATATCTTCTAAATGAAGGAGGAAGCAATAAATGTGTTTTATATAGATGGAACAGTATGTGTAAACGCACTGACAGAGAAACAATATGAGACATTCCAACACACGCAGAGAGTTTGCATAGACAAAACTGCATCAATATTCGTGGTAGTCAAATAGACAAGGAACAGGCAGAAGGGAAACCATGAAAATGCTTGTGTGCTCATGTTAAATGCCAGAACTTCAGAGCACTTCACAGTCTAAATCCTTTAAACATATTTTTTAAACAAATAAAATCTAATAAGTGACCAAATATTTAAATAATGTCTATCAGATGAAACTGTTTCATATAGCCATAATAACATTTCCACCAGATAAATTATATTAAATTATAAAGCCTATTTTACTCTCAGTTTGGCTGAAATTCCTCCATTAATAGTTTAATCTTGGGTGAAGTAAAAATTAATTCTTCTCATTCTGAACTTCAGACTAACTTCTCTCCCCCTTTAAAGGAGAATATTTTTTGTTTCTCTATTGGAGAGCATTATTTTGCTTTGATGTCAAAACAGTTACTTACAAAAAAGTACAGTTCTCTGTATATTAATTCTGAATTTTCTGTGAATTACAAATAGTCACAATCAAATAAATTATTAATTTTTCTTATGAAAGCTAGTGAAATTTTATTGTAGTGTGCTTACATGCTTAAGGATGGGAACAAGATAAATATTTCACAGGAAGCACAGATATCATGAAGAAATTATGATTATCTCAATTTCCTAGTCATTTAAATTTTAATATTTTTATCATAGAATGAATATTGAAACATACTGCATTCCAATTTTGTTTTAATTTTTTCAAATCATCTTGGTTTTATTAGAAACTAACATGCTGCCCAGTAATCTTTATGGACTAATAGAGATCATAGCTTTTAGCACAGCTTTCAGTATGAAAATAATGTTGCCATCTACTCTAATTAAGATGTCCTATGTTGGTTAAGAAAATAGAAATTGCCTTGTAAAAGAAAACTATCTCATTCAAAAGTTTTCCCCTCTTATTAGTAGAAAGATACAGGTATTATTAGGTTTTTATGTTTAGGATGAAATTAGATATAATGTAGAAAAATCGAAGTATGCATTAAAAATAATTGGAAACAAAAGAGGAGGGAATGTGCAGTTTTTTTCACCAAAAAATGTTTAGATCAATTGTTTGAATCTAATTTAATTATCTTATAAAATGAGTCAAATGGGATAGCAAGTGTTAATCTAATGCTGAGCAAGGCCTTCAGAGTTGCTATTACACAATTGTTTTGACTTTTATTTCCTAGTGATAGGAAATATCTCTAACCCTGATACAATACCTTGTTATTGGATTATTTTGTTTCTTTATATACAATTTTATTTCATTTTTTGAGACAGAGTCTTGCTCTGTCTCCCAGGCTGGAGTGCAGTGGCACCATCTCGGCTCACTGCAGCCTCCACCTCCCAGGTTCAAGTGATTCTCCAGCCTCAGCCTCCCAAGTAGTTGGGATTACAGGTGTGCACCACCACACCCAGCTATTTTTTTTTTTTTTTTTTTTTGTATTGTTATAGAGACAGGGTTCCACCATGTTGGCTAGGCTGGTCTTGAACTTCTGACCTTAGGTGATCTGCCCACCTCAGCCTCCCAAAGTACTGGGATTATAGGCATGAGCTACCGCACCTGGCCTGTTTCTTTACATATAATTTTACTTCATTCTTTATCCATTACATTCATCAGATTCTTAGGTAACATGACAATGTTACTGAAAATAGGGGACCCAGATAAAATAAATATATGTTATATACATTTAATTTGTATTATAGAAGGGAATTTCTGAGCCTTTCTCCAGCTATATTAATGTGCGCAAGTTAGCAACAGCAGGTAGTTTCACTTGTATTATTACAAAAAAATTCTAAATTGATTGCCGGAAATGGATTGGCCCTATACCAGGTAGCAAATGCATTGAAAGAGAATTTGTACCATCACATTCAAGGGGCAGTTCCTTCTCATTAAGTGGCAACCTTTGAACATTTTCCAACTGATCCCTCTAATATCTTGCTTCTTAATATTCTTAGTTAGTGACATAACATCCCTGATGTGTCATGCAATAGTGTTCAGCCTGGTTTTCAATCATCCCATACACTTCAATCCACAGATCTACCCTATTGCTTCACCGTGCACTTTTTTCCTTAAAATTTGTATTCTATATGAGTACTTTCCCCAATTCCTAAGGCTTAATGAGTCACAGATTGCCTCCTGTCTGCTGTCTTGGCTCCTTCCTCACTTGAATCTTGCTATGCTTTTTCTCCACTTACTCTTAATAATGCCCTCAAATATTTCTTCTCTAATTCATCTGTTTTGATCACTTACCTCCTCTTTATCCTGTTTCCTTACTTTCCCTAATATAATACAACATTAGGCTATCTATAGTCTAGACTATTTGCTTTAATATTATTTGCTCAATTACTTCAGACTACAAATTGACAGGAAGAAGATAGTAAATCGTGAAGCTCAAGGCAATTGCGTGAAATAGTGTGAAACCACCCTTATTACTTTCAACCTGACTCGTCAAACAGCAGAAGAGGGCATTAGAAGAACTAAAATTAATGAGCATGCTCTTGCTTCTGTTGGAAGACACCTGAAAAGTCTCGAACTGTTATGTATTACAAGTAAAATCTTCAAAGCAAAAATTCTGGCTGCTTAGCAGGAGGCTGACTGTTTAATAGTAAGGTTAAAGATACGTTAAATAATTTTTGTGATGGTTGACATCTGTGAAGTCTTCTGGGTTACTATATTCTTTAAATTGAACATCCACACAACAGTTGGTAAAGTTTCACTCTCTTGGGGGTAACTCAGAAGTGACTGTGAGAAAAATCCCATACATCATTCATACCAGGTCTGAACCCTCAGGAGGTTCTACTGGTCCACATTCTTGTCCCAGCTATCATATCCAGGTGAGTCAGTAACCCTGCTGACACGTTGACCTTACCCAACCCTCTCAGCAGCTCCCTTGTCACCCAGTCTGTGCATGGTTGGAAAAAATTAACGGGACCACTTACCATAGTGACCTGGCAGAATCGCTGTGAGGCAAAGGCCATACTAAAATATCAATGCAGCTCCAAGATATGAATAAATTAGAAAGAGTTCAGGAGACAGACACAAAAATGATGAAGCACTTTAAAACCAGATTTATACAGAAAGACTTAAGGGATTTAAGTTGTTTAGTCTTGAGGAGTGAAGGCAGAGGATAAATAGAATAATTATGTTCAAATAGTGAAGCAAGTGTCCTTTTACTTCCCATTGATAATTTTATCATCAGAAATGAATTAGAAAATTTGGTTATACCGTCTCTTCACTTGGAAAAGAAGTACCTGACTTAGACTCTTAAACCATGCCCTTTTGTATTATCTGGAAATTAAGATAAAAATATTGTTTCCCTCAAGCTATCCCAGTTACACACTCCAGAAGTTGAAACAGATTAGGTTTGATTTTCCATGGCACATGCATATGGCTAACACTGGGAACCATAGACTCCTAAAACACTGGCCTTATCACATGTGGGTATGAATTGCCAGGGAACACCAACTTACAAATTTTAAAAGGTTTTCTCTACAGTTAGAAACATAGACCAAGCCTTCAAGTCATCTAGAAGCAGTAACTAGATGACTATTTTTAACTAGTTTTTTAAAGTTTGTTTAAATATTTTTAAAAAATGAATTAGAAAAAGATAATCATTATAACTGGTTTTAGTTACACAAAAACATATTGAGATCTAAGTTATTTAAATGTGTAAAACACTAATAAAGCAAATATCCGAAGTGCAGGTGAAACCTACAATCTGCTCTCATTTGAGGGAACATATGCTTTTGGGTGGACCAGTGTTATCAAGGCTAATGGCTTCTTGTTATTGCTCTTTGTTCCAGCTTTGCTTTTCACTTCTAACTTGTAGGACAGTTTAAATGGTTGACTTGTTTAAAGTGCTTAATTACTCACGTGGTGGCTATTACCAATACAAACTGTCTACAAAATACACAGACAGCTATTGTGTCCCAGCTGATGTTACAATACTAAATGGGACCTGATTACTGTACATTGCTTTTCAATGCTGTTAATTTGCATGTTTGAATAAGTCTACTGGGATGCCATTTTACAGCTATTGCTCCATGTACACTGCTTGGGATCGCTTTGGGAAACAGTATGTGGCTGGCTTTTTCTATTCACCAGAATAGAGGGTTTGGAGCTGCTGACACTATGGTCATTATGCATTGTACCTATGGGTTTTGTGGCCCATTACATATTGGATTGCTGCACTTGCTTTTCCTTTTTCCCTCTTTTTCCTTTAGTACTCAGTTTCTGTTTATTATTGAATATTCCTGTTGAATGTGGAATCTATCATTAGTATATGATTGTTCATTAGGTGTGTGGCTTTAAGACAAAAAAAAAAAAAGCCCAAGATATTCATCAGGTGGGTTGACAGATTTCTAGAATTAATTTTATACATGTTAATGGCAATTAATTTCTCTTTTCTTAAAACCAGATAGGAAAATATTTTTTATTGTTTCAACTCAATGACTATTCAGTTCATTTAGACTGAATAGAAGTTGACAAGTTAGTTTCTACGATAAATATTTTAAATTTTGTTTTTCTATTATATGTGTTCTTTAAAGAAAAAAATGAACCAGTTGACTTGGCAACATACAAATCTATTATAAATGTAATAATGCCTAACGTATTGAATATATGATATACATTAAATGCTCAGATACAACCAACTTTCAGTATTTTCCATGTTAGAGAACTCTCCTAACACTCACTTATATGTGAGA
Organism: Cacajao melanocephalus; assembly: GCA_963573385.1. Lineage (NCBI taxonomy): Eukaryota > Metazoa > Chordata > Mammalia > Primates > Pitheciidae > Cacajao > Cacajao melanocephalus. Next base: position 112,060 of record CAUYLG010051360.1, on the reverse strand, counting down.
GATTTTAAAAATACTTGTGAACAAATTAGCACAGTGCCTTGGACATGTTAGAATTTCAATCACTGATACTTAAAAAGCTTTTTTAACTTCTAATTTTCTTCTCAATTGGAGTTACCTTGATTTTCCGTCAGAATGATAATGACAAGGTGATTTCAACTTCTATAACCATCTTTGTAGTATTGCAGTACAGAGGAAGATTTAGAGACTTTGCAAGGGCTCATTGGAAAAGAGTTAAATTGGTGCTATGGGTCCCAAAAGAGAGAGTTCAATATTTGTAACTCATTATTTTATGTCTCATTCCTTGAACTTGTAAAGAGATTGCTTTGACTTTTTTTTTTTTAACTTTCATGTTAGTCACTGATGATCTAATTTACAGAAAACTATCAAGGGTATAGGAAGTTTGTTGAAGAGTAAGAAAGACTACATTGCCTAATAAAACATATTTATGCATAAAATCTCTAAAAATAATTTAATTGTTAATTGGGTGTTTGAGAGAATGCATTTACCTGAGCTGAACATTTCTAAAGCCATTCAAGTTAGCCTCTCTCTGCTTGTCTCATGCACTCTGTAAGGACTGAAAGACATGACCTACATGACTATTCTGTACATTCACTGTTATGCATATTTAACCAGGTAACTAACAATAATAATAATTAATACCAAAATGTAGGACTCTGCAATAACAAAATGAATGAAGCCTAGCTTAGCAGATTAAGAAAGCTGTTATTTTCCCCGGAAATGTTTATATTAAAAGTCAACAAATAGTCATAGATGAAATGACATTTGCCTAATGGGATAGAGTTTTAGAACAGTAATCACACTCACACACCACACACCCCTCATCCTCTGCCAGGTCACACTCTCAGGTAATGGTTTCTAACTGTGATCATCTATAGCAGTGGTCCCCAATCTTTTTGACACTAGGAATCTTGGAATACAATTTTTCTGGAACTTGGGGGATGGTTTTGGGATGAAACTGTTCCACCTCAGATCATCAGGTATTAGTTAGATTCACATAAGCAGCATGCAACCTAGATCCCTCACATGCAGGCTTCAAAATAGGGTTCACGCTCCTTTGAGAATCTAATGCCACCACTGATCTGACAGGAGGCTGCACTCCCTCAACCACTGCTCACCTCCTGCTGTGTGGCCTGGATCTTAACAGGCCATGGCCTGGGAGTTGGGGACCCCTGATCGATAGATATTTAAAATAGAGGTTTTAGAAAAAACTTAGAAAAGCCTCACCTCTAAAAATAATTGATTCATTTGGTTTGGAGTAAGGCACAAGAATCTACATTTCTTTACCATTCTCTACAGGATTTTGATGATCAAAAAGTTTGCATATCCCTAGTCCAGAGGACAAGTTTCAATGTAACTACATAGATAGGTTGCACCATGCAATAGGTCCTGAATTTTACAGATATACCAAATAGAATTGGAAAAAAAAATAACAAAAGCAGCAGAAATGTAGTTATTGCATTCCTGCAAGGCATATGTGTGCTGTTTAAGAACACTTCAGACATCAGGAAGTAATCAGATTAGGGTAAGCCAGCCTGGACTACAAACGCACATGTCCAAGGGAGACCAGAAACCCTACCACAAATGAGAAGGTCTGAAGCAATACCCATCATTATCAGTGCACATAAATGATATCTCTGATGATTGCATTGACATCTGTTTTTCATTCACTAGGTTGATCAAATTGGGTCAACCATTACGTAAACACCATCACTGATTCTATTTAACATCATATATATTAAATATATGTATACATACATACATGTATAGCAATGCAAAAGCTATGTATTAGTATCCAGGCATGTGTTGGAAGAAATTGATTTTTAAAATATAAATATATATAACCTTTCTTGATAATATAGTCCTGTTTATTCAAAATGCTGCTTTTAAAAATTAATCAGAGGATAATTTTTTTCCCTAGGTCAACTTCCTAATAATTGACTTATTTTTCTCCAGCTTTACTGTTATAATTGACATATAAAATTATAGTTATTTAGAAGCATACATGATGTTTTGACATACACATGCATTATGAAATTATTAAATCAAGCAAATAAACATAGGTTATCATTTTTATATGAAAAATAATGTATTTTAACACTAAGATCATTTAAGAATTCAGATAAAGTATTTTTCACTCTCTTATTAAAAAATAATGTCAAAAACTAATGGAGACACATTGGTTTATTAAAATATGTAGCAATGTATAGTGAAAGTAATATTCATGATATTTTATTTTCTTAAAATGTAATATTGGAGATTTTAAGGATAGATTTTGTTTTTTAGGTGGTTTTAGGTTTCAGAGAAATGGAGAAAAAGATGCAGGGCACCCATTTACCTCCTCCCCTCCTGCACACAGTTTTCCCATAATTAATTTCTTACATTACATACATTTTTGGCAACTGATGTATCAATATTGATACATAATTATTAGCTAAAGTCCATAGTTTAAGTTAGGGTTCACAGCTTATGTTGGTCATTCCTTGAGTTTTTGACAAATGCATAACATTGCATTATCCTGATTAACATTTCTATGTATTTTGTCATTGCAGAAAATCTGAAAAAAAGTAGTAACATCCAGAAATATGCTTAAAAATAAAATTTTTTGAATTGTTGCAAAAATATTTACCTCACTATATTATACTGAAAAGCCAAACAATCCATTATGTTGATCAAATTGTTATAGAATGATCTTTAAAATGTAAAAATGTCACTTTTTTCCCCGATTTCCTATGGTGTCCAATTGAAGCACTTGTCCTGAGACCTATACTTAATGACTAGTCAAAGCAAGTCAGGAAAGTTACTTTTTAAAAATAAAAGTACAATCTTTAAAAAACAGTTATAGCAGAAAAAATGATCAAATTACAGATAATCTGAAAACTCATTGTGCAGCTTAATCTCAGCTATTTTCAAACATCTAAAATTTATTAAAATATTTTCCTTTAGATGTATCCTGAATGTACATAAAATATATTTGGTTTCCTAATCTTCAGCATATATTAAACATAATTATGCAAGGAAATTTGATGCTTTTTTCAACCAAAACAATGTTTGAAAAGAGCAAACTACCTCGATAGTTACTCTACTTTTATTATTTTCCATGTTATGCCATTTGGATGAAACAATCACATCTTAGGTATAAAGTATGTAACTGATTATTTATTTGAGATATTTTGCTAAAAGTTATTTTGAATGAATATTACTCTCTAATAATTTAGCATTTTGTAGGCTTTTTGTATTAGTTTTCTATTGAGGCATGTTGAGCAAATCAGTCATCCTTAAGTCTTAACAGAAAAATATTAATTTTATGAAAATGCTTTTCTAACTCCCCCATTGCATTTGTTCTTCAACTGTGATACTATTCTGGTTTCTCTTTAACACTAGTACCAAGATTATAGTCATATGAGTGAGAGTAAAAACGGAATCAGTTACAGATGTAAAGTGAATCACGGCTTTACTTAAAAAAAAAAAAAGCAGAACTACCTATAAAGTTAGGCTTACTTGTTTTGTGTGGATTTTCAGAATCTTACGGTGAGAATTCCAGGTCTATATGAGACAAGTGACAGTAAGAAGCAAACAGAATACAGTGAACGGGGGATGAGGGGGTATTCGTTCTAGCTCAGATTATGTCAGTCTCTACTCCTAAACTTTGTGCAAGTAATCTTTTTTTACATGAAACTGCAAACCTGTATATAATAATTATTATAGTTCTAATAGGCTACATATGCTGTTGCTCGAATCATCTGCTTTGGCAAGTACTTATTACATTCTTTATTGTCTTTGTACTTCTTATGATTTCTTATTCTTAAGAAAAAAAATTCTACAGCTCTTATTCAAAAGCTTTTTCAATACAACATAATCACTTCTGAGATAAACTTCAATGGTTTCTATTTTGCTGCTGCACAAAATTAGCTTTCTCTAAATTATAAAGACAAATATTTTGGATCATTCTGAACTATTTGTAGAAATATAAACACACTCTCACAAAAATACAATCTTGGATGTTAGTAAGACTTTTGAATCTCTGTGTAGTTATCAGCTGTGTAATGGAATTATCATTGATTGAGTACAATTTCAACAGACCACACCATAATCTTCTCTATAGACAAGTTTTCCAGTGAACAAGGCAATACAAAAAAGGTTTAAGATGAATTATTCACTGTTTAGTACCTCTTTGTGCTCACTGTGCAGCAAAGTGAATTATACAGTAGGTGGTATTTGTCAATAACATTCTGTCAGAGAGAAGCACTAAGAATATGACAAATAGGTATATTGAGTAATCACGGTTTAAATGTTGAAATCAGTGCTTCTAGTCCCTAAAGCATATGTTGAAACAACATAGGAACTTCTGGACACAAGTGTGTATATTCAAGACAATGTAAGATAATCTAAGAGTTAAGTTGCTATTTTTTCAATAAAATAAATAGAAATTGATAATCTGAGAATCACAGGTGGTATTTGAGACCACATCTATTTATGTTAGCAGAAAAGTTGCATTGTCTGTCACATTCTCCCTCTGTAATTTCAGCAGTCATGCCAGAAACAGAGAAGTCTATGGCAAAGCAATAAGTAATACCTAAGATGTACTTTACATTAGCACAACTCTTTCCTGTAGACCATGCATAAAAACATGTAACATAGAGACACTGAGAGTGAAATGAGGTGGCCAGGTAGGTGGCTTTAAGTGAACATCATTTGACCTCTCTGCAGAAAAGGTTATAATATAGAATATCAGAATTACTGGATGAAACTGGTAATTTAAATCAATAGAGTTAGAAATAAATGCATTAGAGGGACAAGTGCAGGCCAAATATACTGATAAAGAAAATAAACATAATAATATATGTGAAATGGTTTGATAACCTTAAATATGTGTTTAACTGGAGTTTAAAAAATATTTTAAAAATAGTTAATTCTTTTGCATATCTAAACATTCTTGATAGCACCCTACACTTCTTATGTTTAAGATTTCAATTATTGGATAGCCTTTCCTGATGTCAATGGCATTCATTTTATCCTTTTAAAAATTTAATTCAGATGACCTTTCTTTCAAACCAAAGTGAGTGAAGAGGAAAACAAACATAGATGTGTATTTATAGATGGAATACTTGTGAGAAGCTGCAATATGGTTTTACCATGAAATCTAAATCTCTCTTTTATAATTGACCATTGTTGTGTATGTATCCTCTCCTCAAGTTCCTTGCCCACGGGGATTGCCCGTATTTCTTACAAGCAACTAAAATGCTAAAAAAAAAAAAAAATATACTGTCTCATCTTTTTAGAAAAATATTTATATGTTTCATAACTTGTACTTAAATAAAATTGTTTTTCTAAAATGTGTGTGATAGGCAAATGATAATATTCTCCCTCAAAAGAATATTTTACATGTGTATTTTATTTACATACACATAGTACATATGTGTATATATGTATATATACACACACCCTTTCTTTTTGCAAGGATATTATGTTACTGAGATAATGACATGCCACTAAAAATAGGAAATATAAAAAATTCAAAATGTTTAAAAGTAAGTTTTATGGGTTTAAATTAATAAAACATGTGTGGTACAAGCATGCATTTAACATATATTAGGTGTTGACCTAGAGTGTTTCAAGTAAAATAAGCTCAAATTAAGCTGTGTTTTGTAAGACTTCAAAGCAATTGTTTGAAAAGATAATAGTGCAGTAACTGAAGGTTTATAGTAGTTGATAAAAAAGCAGCTTGCCATTTTTTGTTTGTTTAATTGAGTGAATCAACTCATTGTTTACATCATATTGATAAAACAATGAATCATATTGATGTCATTAATCACATTGATGTCAACCATGAAACAACAAATTATCTATTCACAGTGATGCTCAGAACAAAGTGATCATCAACTTACTGGATCAATTTCATGTCAAATGAATATGACAAGACTCCTGAGTATATTAGGCAGCTTATGCCATACTTAATTATTCCAGTTACATAGAAAATGTTAAAATAGAAATAGTGATGGGGAAAAGATGATGCAACCAACTATTATGTTAAAATATAAAAGCAATTATATACACTATTTTATCTTACATATATAATTACTTATCAAAACTAGAAGCAGTAACAAAAAGTTGTAATACAGATTTTCTTAATGTCCGCAGACATAAACAGGATAGAATGGGACTTATCTAAGTAGAAACTTTCATATGATGCTGAATTCATTATTTGTGACTGTGACAACTTGCATATCTCATTCTAGATCTTTCAGCCTTGTTTTCTTTATCTGGATAGAGACAAAATACTGTAGAGCAAACCATTTGCTTGCCAGGCTATTTTGATAATCCAGTAAGTTAAAGCACGACAAATGGTTTTATTAAATTAAATCAGAGTATAAATATGATAATGATTATTGAGTATGCATGGTTATGTTGATATGGATATGGCCCCACTGCCTTATTTAAAAAGAAAAAAAAAGATTGCTGAATATTCCTAAAGATTTGTTAAAACTGCAGAGAATGACTGTGATAGGATGAAAAAAGCTTGGCAATCTATGCCACAAAATTGTCGTGTGTTTTAAACAATATTTAAACAATGTGTAACAATGACAGTGGCATAGACTATTAGATAAATTAGTCTAATACAGGAATGAGATTACTACATAATAGGATTATGTGAAAATCAAGTGTACAGGAGGCCAAAAAGTCCGAGCATTCATAAACAATACTTATTTATCTATCATCATTCAATGTTTAGAAAGGCAAAAAGTGAAAAGTTACATTTGTTAAAAAAAAAAACAACTGCCTTTTAGAATGTAGTAGTATATTTAAATTTATTGTTATAAATGTGTAGCTATTTTTTGTTTTTCTTCTTTTTTTGTAAATTTTATTTTACTTTTTATGGCTTATTTTTTCAGATAACTGCCAGTTTTATTTCATCCCTTCACAAATAAAAGGCACATTTTAAAATATCAAAGCATAGTGTCTTTTTGCTTTTATTATTTATTAATCATCTTCATTAGAAAATATAACCGAATCCTTAGATATTTCATTTCATGCAGAGTGCATCTATTCATTTGAATCATGAGTAATGTTCTACAATCCTGTCAGTTAAAATCCCATACAAAAGCAAGAGAGGTGGGATAAAAGAAGAATATTTCAAGAAAAAAAGAGGAACCTGGAGAATGGTATATTTGTCAAGGCTACATCATTGAAAGCCACAGCCACTATCCTCACTGGATTTACAAACTATACTTGGAGGTAAACACATAATTTTATTTTTCATTTGAATAAAATATTTTGAGATGTTGTAAAGCCAAAGGTTTCATTCATATATATAATAACATTTTGATATCCTAGTCAAAATATAAAAATTACATGTATCTTTGTAATAGGAACAGGAGATCCAATCATAGAATAGACATTGGAATTTAAATCTCAGAAACACTAAACATTTTAGGAGAGTAATCTGGCACTGAGTACCAACAGCCTTTCAAAACTACCTTTCAGGAATTTATCCTAAAGAAATTATCGGGCAAATATACAAAGATATATGTAGTAGGATGGTCTTTGAAGCTTTATGTATGAGCAAAAATTTTAGAAACAACAAAAACATCTAACAACACAAGACTAGCTATATAAATTGTTACACCTGTAAGTGGAATGCAGCTGTGCAACACTAAAAGCATGTGTGTGTGTGCTGTAGTTGCGGGCCAGTATGGAGTATAGAGAGAGGAAGATGGGAATAAATATTCATTATTTTTTTCAAGTAAAATAAGCACATTAAAAGTACATTTTCTAATCAACTTTGATTTTATAATTTAGAATCTTAATGTTTTGAGTTTACTGGATGCATCATGCTTTTTTTAAGATGGTTCCTGCTAATTATTTTACTAAATTTTATTACACACATTTATTATATTACACTAAATTTGTTAATTATTTGAAAATGTAATGTTTACAAAATCAGCCATAATTCTGTCATTCAGAGATAACTAGCTTTAATATTTTGGTATTTAATCTTGCAGGTATTTACTAGGTATATGAAAATACAGAGAAAATGTCTGATTTCTTTACATTTTGCAGTTGATGCACTATCTAAAAAGTCACTGTGTTTTCAAATACCAACATAATTCAATGTGACTATCAGATTTTAAATACAAACAGGAGTGCAAATGTCAGGATCCTTGCACTTTAAAAGCAGGTGGTGTTTATTGCTTCATGCTTTTTAAACATCTTTCTATCTTTACTAACAACAAGGTGGGTGGTACTGCAAGCTGCTATATATTTAACACTACTCTTTAACCTTAGAGAGCTTATAATATGTATTTTTGATGACTAATTCCTAAGGTGAATCACTCCCAACTGCATAGAAACATTTAGTCTTATTTTGAAGAGGAAAAAAAAAAAAACCTTCTAGTTTAATCAAGGTTATATTGTTGGCAGGGAAGTAAAGCCAAAAACAGACTTTTGTTTTATTTTCAAAAGAAGGCATTGGCAGGATGACAGTTTAACAAGCATGCAGCTGTAGGTGTAATGACACCACCTTTGAAGCACGGCTTTGTAGTACAGTTGACTTAACTAGTTTGATTCAAACCACTTAGATTAGGTAAGCAGCTACATGTTCTACGCAGAGTATGAGAAAATATTATTTATATTATCATATATAGGTATAGATTAATAATAGCTGTTTCATTGTTATTATTAATAAAAACTATGTAGTTAGCTAATTTTGACATTCACCTTTAAACAAGATTTCTCAACCTTAGCACTATTAGCATTTTGAACCAGATACTTTGTTCTCGAAGGTAGGAGATTATTCTATGCAATGTAAAATATTTAATAGAAACACATTTTTGGCATCTACCTGCATCATCCCAGTTGTTACAATTAAAAATATCTCCAGGTGTTGCCAAATGTCCTTCTGGGGGCAAAATCACCCCCAGCAGAAAACCATTGCCTTAGATTATATCACATAATTTTCTTTTTACAGTATCATAGGGCTGGGTAATAAGAAGGAATAGGAACTTTTTCTATATTTAAGGAAGAGGTGGCATCTCCATATTCTTTAGAAAAATAATGCTGTAGGTCTGCCTATCTAGCCAAAAATATATTTGCTGGGTCACAATGAAAAAGATTCTGTGAGGATGTTTGGTCTAAAGCAGCAGTAACCAACCTTTTCGGCACCAGGGACCAGTTTTACGTAAGACAATTTATTCACAGACCTGGGGGCAGTGGGAGACGGTTTCTGGATGATTCAAGCACATTACATTTACTGTGTACTTTATTTCCTTATTATTACATTGTAACATATAATGAAATAATTCTAAAACTCACCATAATGTAGTATCAGCGGAAGCCTTGCTCTTGTTTTCCTTCAACCAAACGTCCCGTCTGGGGTGATAGGAGACAGTGAAAAATCATCAAGCATAAGAGTCGCATAAGGATCACGTAACCTAGACTCCTCGCATGCGCAGTTCACAACGTGGTTTGCGCTCCTTTAAGACTCTAATGCCACGGCTGATCTGATAGGAGGAGGAGCTCAGGTGGTAACGTGAGCAATGGGGAGCAGCTGTAAATACAGATGAAGCTTCGCTCACGTGCCTGCCCCTCACCTCTTGCTGTACCACCTGGTACAGGTCCGTGGCCTGCAGGGTGAGGACCCCTGGTCTGAAAGCACATACCCGAATATTTATTTGTCTGCCTTTTTGCTCTGTAGATTAGCCATGGAGTAGTTTTTGTTTCCGGATTTGATCTGGCATGATCTGGATATATAGTATTGAAAGCAACCCAACAGTCACATTGGTAGAAGTTTTTTGTTTTGTTTTGTTTGTTTTTTAATAAACATAGAAATTGACCTTTCTAGTCTTAAAGCTTGAAACTTGTTTTATCTGAGTTGCTACCTCAGGAAACAAACTTCAGAACTCTCAAAAAAGTATCAAAGAACTGAAACTCACCAGGTCGTGGCATGCAGACAACGAGATGCCGGACTCCAGACTCCATTATTCATGCTTGCTTCCTTGCCCCGCCCCCCTCCAGTTTCCGTTTTCTTACGCACTGTTAAATTTCTTCCCTGCTGGCCAGGTGCGGTGGCTCAAGCCTATAATCCCAGCACTTTGGGAGGCCAAAATGGGTGGATCACCTGAGGTTGGAAGTTCAAGACCAACCTGACCAACAAGGAGAAACCCCGTTTCTACTGAAACTACAAAATTAGCTGGGCGTAGTGATATGTGCCTGTAATCCCAGCTACTCAGGAGCCTGAGGCAGGAGAATCGCTTGAACTCAGCGGGCAGAGGTTGCGGTGAGCTGAGATCAAACCACTGCACTCCAGCCTGCGCACCAAGAGCAAAACTCTGTCTCAAAAAAAAAAAAATTTATTCCCTGCTGTATAAACTCCTAGTTTTAGTGGTCAGGGAGATGGATTTGAGACTGAGTTCCCAGCTTCTGGGCTGTACTGCAACACCTGATTAAAACCTTCTTCCTTGGTGTCAGTCATTGGGAGAAGCAGGATCTAGACCAAACCCCTGATGTTTTGGTAACAGTGTCCTTAGAGTTCATAAATAACATAGTGCCGAAGTAACATGATTACTGATAACAAAATTTTACTAACTGTTCATGTAAAATTCAAGTGATTCATTAGCTTCTTTATATCATACTTGTCCTTGATTTTTTCATTTTCATTTAATCTCTTGTCTACAAATTATCAAAATATCAACTTCAGTTTTATCTGCTTGTCACATATGCTTTTGACATCTTCATAAAAACCACCTCTAAGCTAGCTGTTAGAAATAAATTAAAAATACATTTATTAAAAACAAAAGATTCATTAATCTACCCCCCAACCCCCAGTACACTAAATAAGTACTGTTGATCTATTTGGTTGTTTGTGGTAAAGATGATTCACATTACTCATTTATTTGATACATATTTTCTTGTTTGTTTTGTTTTGTGATAGAGTCTTGCTCTGTCGCCCAGGCTGGAGTGAAGTGGCTCCATCTTGGCTCACTGAAACCTCCATCTCGGCTCACTGAAACCTCCATCTCCCAGGTTCAAGCGATTTCCAAGCCTCAGCCTCCCCAGTATCTATGATTACAGTCACACACCACCATGCTCAGCTAATTTTTGTACTTTTTTTTAAGTAGAGATGGAGTTTCACTATGTAGACCAGGCTGGTCTCGAATTCCTGACCTCAAGTGATCCAGTTTGTAAAGGAAAAATAGTGTTTTAGTTGTGTACATAAAAATCAGTTGTCCCAATTCAACATCATTGTAGTAATAGTTTTAAAATTATATGCACCAATTCTTTGACACTCCCCTATTTAAGTGGTAAAGCTTAATTCCCCTCCTCATGAGTGTCAGCTAGACTTAACAACTTGGATCTAATCACTATAAGATGGCAGCAGTGATGGCAAGCCACTTCTGTTATTAAGCTTTTTAAAAACAAGAACTTCAGTCTTGGGTGCTGGTTTATTCTTGCATCATTTACTCTGGAAGAAGCCAGCTACCATGTCATCAGGCAGCCCTATAGGAAGCCCCACATGACAAAGAACTAAAGTCACTTGGACATCAACCAACAAAAAGTTGATGCCTGTGGGCCACCTGCAACCTAGCGAGATATTCTGAAGACAAAATCTCCCAGAGAAGCCACCACTAGATTCCTGACCTTCAGAAATTGTGTCGTATAATAAATATTTTTGTCATTACATAAAAATGTTTTTATAACAAATGTTTTTAGCTGCTTAGTTTTAGGAGTGCCTAACTAATATAGTCGTCATGTCATTTAGTAGCAAAATGTATGTAAAAATTATAAAATGGGGTTATGAGTACCTTAATATATCTTTACACTGATTTAATAGACAGATATTACACAGAGTGATAATCAAAACTTACTCTGTGTTGAGTCTTGAGTAACACACAGATAAAGGAAAAGGGTGATGTGGATTAAGTGCAAAGAATTATTACTAGAAAGAGTTTGGGAAGTTTAGCCTTGTGAAGAAAATGTGGTAGGCACAGCAGAACAATGAACATTGTTGATTGTTTTACATACTTGAAATACCAATATATGAAAAAGCAATAATATATTTATTGGTCAATATGGAATATATGCCTTGATTTTTGCTCCAAATAAGGATTTTTATTTCAGCTTCCAGAGAATGGGCTACATGAGCAGTAATTTTTCTATCATTAGAGATATTCAATTATATGCTCAGTCTGTGTTATTGAGAAATTTGGAGGAAACAATTTTTAAAGCCACTTTCAGAGCTGAAATTCTATGAAATAATTATATGCTCATGGATTATTTTACCTTGGCTATATGGTGGTAATATTTAAGGAAGGTAAAAAAATACAGATGCCAACGTTGTCCTCAGACCAACTGAATCAGAATATTTGGTGACAGGGCTTGGTCATCTGTTCTTTTTTAGGCTCTCCTTTTGACTCTGATGTGCAGTCAGTGTAAAATAATATTGATGTATTCATTTTGTGGATTTTAACTTATAGAAGTAATATTTTGTACGTCATCTCAGAAATGACAAACTTTCACTATGAAATGTTACTATATATTTAGAAAACAAAAGCTTATAGAAAAAGGTACCTAATTTAACTATTTAAATGCTTAGTGTATTTTTATAGTCATCAAATTTATTAAAAATAGCTATCTATATGAAGCAATAATTTTCAATAGTTTTTTAGCTAGTCTGAAAATAAATTTAGGAACCAAGCCAGGGTAACAATAGTAATTAGAAATCACAGCAAATATTTACTGTACAGTTACTGTGTGATCAACGCTATACCAAGGATTAGCAAACAATTACTTGCCTAAGTTGTATGATAGTCATGAATTAGATAATATTATTATACTCATGATTATTATATTTAATTCATATTAACTAATATATATTCATATATCATTAAATTACTTACATTTATTTTGTCTATATTCATTATATTATATTCATTCATTTAATTACTAAATTAAATTTATATATGCACACGTATGCACACAAAGAAAACTGTACAGTATTAAAAATGTGTCCTAGGTTATTCAAAGTGTAATTTTTGAAGGAACTACTTGGACCTAGGCATTCCAGGCCTGAGAATGCTCACTCTTGACTGTTATATTAAGTTATTCATAAGGAACATAGCAATATCATTTAGCATAAGGGTTTCCTAACTTTTTTTCATCCCATCTGCCAAAGACAAATCTTCATTTGTCCGATAACTTCCTCTGAACTTTTACTTTTTGAAAAAGAAAGACCATTGCTTCCTGAGAGACAATATAGTCAATTTGAGGAATAAAAAAGGATGGTAAGTAAGATAAGAGAGAAAACAAAAGAGGACAGGAGTCCATGTCTGGACAGTAATGACTTCAGGGTCACCTTGTGGTGTAAACATATTTTAGGAGAAAGGGAAGAGATGTTACAAAATATTTAAGGTTATAAATGGGGCCTCTTTTATGGAAAGGGTTCAAATCTGCTGTGCATTGGAATGATTTTATTATATTCCTCTCTCTTTCTCTTGACTGTAAGCTTATTGGCAATGTCTTTTTTATCTTTGCTTCTGCTAAAGACTCAGAGAATGTATATAAGTTTCGTGACGGCTCAGATTGTCAATATGTTTAGAACAATGTAGTGACCACTGTATCTCTGATTTATTATAAGACTTTGAGGCTATCACCTACACATCATGGGCAATAAAAGTAAAGAAAATCATATACAGTTAAGCTAGAAGAAATACAGAATGAAATATTTTCTTTTAGCATATCATTATCATATTAATGCTATTTTCAATAGCAGTTAAGTCCCCAACTCCAAAGTGTGAAAATTCAATTTTTAATGCATTGCACTTGAGTATAAAACTAATTTTTAGTTTTGCCCTTTTCTTACATGAATTAAAAAAAGAAAAAAATCTCTAAACCCAATTTTAAAAATTAAGATTGAGGTTATTTTTAAAAAGTAGTTCATTATTCATTAACTTGTGAACACAGCACTGTTATTGTTATATGATTATGGTACACTTATGTAGCATTTTTTCTTAGTACACTAAATTAACATGTATTTTACAAGTATTTATTAGCTATTCTGAGAATCGAATGAGTCACTTTAAGTTGCAAAGAATAAACTGAAGCCATTATTGCTATTGTTCCATTGGATGGTAGCGCTATTATTACTATCATGAATAATAATGATTCATAGAGCATTGCACATGTTTCCATCTCAGAATGAGAGCTTATAACCATGTGTGATCATCAAGATATAGTCTAAGCCTCTTTGTAAACAGCTTTAGAAATAGCTGTGTCTGAAAGATTAATTGTGGTTTATGTGATTGGCAGAACTCTTGAAATACAAGATGCATTACTCCTAGGGCATTTTTGACAGGTTGCCACGACCTGAATATACTGAATTTGATGGTCAATTCCAATTCTACTTAGGTTGTATAGGTATGGATGTAAAGGGATGTTAGGTCACTATGGCTGGCATGAAGCATAAAAACCAGAGTCTTCAAGGAGTTATTCTCAATTGAAAGTGACATGCAATAATAAGAAAACAATTTTAGACAAAATGACTATAAGCAGCAAGAGAAACAGAGAAAGGAGGAAAAGAAAGAAAAAATCATATTTAACAGTAATTTTTTGGGGGGTGGAGAGGCTTATTCTTGTATGTGTGTGTGGAGGAGGGAGGGTTGGAAAAGAGTTTCCTAGAATTGCTGAAAAGTTAAGACACTAATCTATTTTTGATAGATATTTCAGCAATCACAACTCAAGTGCTTAATGGAAATCATTAATATTTTGTTAGTTCAATGTAGTCATTAATACTATAAATTAAAAAAGAAAAGCAATTAAGGCATATGATATACAATTTGCAAGATATTCAGAATTAGATCAGATTAGATTAGATGGAATTAGACAAGTCCTATAGAACTTGTGCAGGCATACAGCTGGATACAAATTGTCTTTATGAAGTCTTAGGTTTATGTAAGCATGTCTATAAGTTCAGTTTTAAAATGTAAATTTCCTTTTTACATTTACTTTGACATCTGACAAAGAATGTTTATGTTCTGTCCTGATTTGAGAAGCATTGTCCAGCAAATATTATTTACAAGACTAGAGTTCTGAGATATCTGAGACATATTATGATTTTTGCAGATTAGACACAGTTATTCAAAACCCAAAGATTTTTAAAATTTTATTTTAATTGAAGTCTAGGATTTGAGGGCCCTCTAGCTAACAGGTACAGGGTTCCTACAGGATCAGACTCTTAGTTAAGTTAATGTCACATTGTTAGCACTCTACTCCTTCTAAAGTATGTCAGTATAAACTTCTAGACCAGAAACATATGCCTAGACCTAAAACATTTTGTCCTGAGAAACTGTCATTCTTAGTCTTATTGCTCAGATTCCCTCAGCAATTGTGAGGTTCCAACTTTCATGTCAGTTATGTTTTTAGGATGACTCGTTGGGATTACTAACAAGGGATTTTTTTGTGTTTGTTTGTTTGTTTGTTTGTTTTTGAGACAGAGTCTAGCCCTGTCACCTGAGGTGGAATGCAATGGCAGGATCTTGGCTCACTGCAACCTCCACCTCCCAGGTACACCAATTCTCCTGCCTCAGCCTCCCAAGTAGCTGGGATTATAGGCATGTGCCTCCAAGCCCAGCTAATTTTTTGTATCTTTTTAGTAGAGACCATGTTGCCGGGGCTGGTCTGGAACCCCTGAACTCATGATCCTCCTGCTTCAGCCTCCCAAAGTGCTGGGATTACAGGCATGAGCCACTGTGCCCTGCCCTAACAAGGGTGATTTAAGGATGAGTCTTGATGACAGGCCTGACAAGTTTCTTAGTTTGGGAGACTAAACCATAGCTTAATTATAACTCAGTCCTGCTTTTTTTTTTTTTTTTTTTTTTTTTGAAATGGAGTCTCCCTCTGTAGCCCAGGTTGGAGTGCAGTGGCGTGATCTCGGCTCACTGCAACCTCTGCCTCCCGGGTCCCGGTTCAAGTAGTTCTGCTACCTCAGCCTCCCAAGTAGCTGGGATTTCAGGCACAGGCCACCACGCACAGCTGATTTTTGTACTTTTTAATAGAGATGGGGTTTCACCACGTTGGCCAGTCTGGTCTTGAACTTCTGACCTCGTGATCCGCCCGCCTTGGCCTCCCAAAGTGCTGGGATTACAGGCGTGAGCCATCGCGCCTGGCCCTTTTAAGATAAAAACAAAATTTCAGCAGCCCTGTTACTTCTAAATACCAATTGATTATAAACCAGTGATCATGGCTTAAATTATACACATCAATATAACAGGTAAAAATTATTTTTCTAACATGTCAGGAAGGCACATTTTGTCTATTTTTTGTTTTTCTGGTCCCTTTTCGGTATGCGTGTTACCTCACCTTTCATCTGAACACAACTCCTTTCTGTCATATGGTCCTCTTCAGCCTGTTTTAGTGAGCATCTTTTAGTCTAAGGAAATGGAAGCACACTTCAATCTAGACTAAGATAAGCCACTGTTCACAGATTCCAAAAAGAGCCAGTCCCCCAAGGGTTTAGTAACAGAAATTATAGATTCCTTAGGAACCAGGCAGGGATCTCGTTCCTTTGCTCAGCTCTGCTCGTATCTATAGACTCAATTTAGTTCTTTCTCTTCCTCTCCCACTCTTCTCTCTCATCTTGCCTCTCTCTTTCTCAACTTTCAACTGCCTAAACTGTTTTTAGTAGTCTACTATGCAGATGATCAAGATGGGCCAGATTTAAATTTTCTAAGTTTTAAAAATTCTATTCTAGCCTCTGATAAATGAACTAGCTGCTTCTTATTCCTACTTCAAATTTCTCAAGGAGATCATCTGTCTCAGCTTGTATCAGGTATGTCCCTTGACCAAATCAACAGCAGTTAGGAGAAAATGCTGTGAAATAAAATCACATCTGCAAAGGTAGCACACAGGTTAATGGGAGATCAATTCTTGGTAGAAACTCTAATGTCTTTGCCTCTGTAACTCTCTACTTTTTCTATCGCCATTGGGTCCATTTCTTGGTCTAAAAACTAGTTATTTTTATACTACATCATAATTCTAATACTATATTTTAAATATATATATATATTTATAATTAGTATATATTAAAAAAACAGTAATTGCTTATAATCTCTTAGTTCAGGATATATATTTCCAACAGAGTTCCTTGTCTGCTTCTCTCAATTTTTATATTTGTTCATTCTGGTGTTACAACTTCCATTATTAGCATTTTACAGGACTATTTTATCTTATGAGATTTTATTAGGAGAAATTCTTACAGAATATATCTTTAATGTTAGTCAGTGCTATCTAGAGAAACAGAACCAATAGAAGAAAGAAAGAGAGGCTCTTTTAAGGGTTTGGCTCACATGATTGTGAAGACTGGCAAGTCCAAATCTGTAGAATGGGCTTACAGATTGGAGACCAGGGTGGATTAACACTGCAGCTTGAATGCAAAGGCAGTGTAATGATGGAATTCCTTCTTGCTCAGAGGAAGTCAATCTTCTTTCGCTTAAGACTTTCAACTGATTTAATGAGGGGCATACCTTTTATGGAAGAAAATCTGCTTTCCTCAAAGTCTACTGATTTAAATATTAATCTCATTTAAAAATACTTTCACAGAAATATCCACAATACTGTTTAACTGAGTATCTGCTTTGTCCTAATTAAGCTGACACAAGAAATTAACCATCACACTTCTGTTAAAGGTATTTTGATAATTATATTTATTATAATTACTGAAAGTTTAATAATAATATTGAGATGATGGCAGAAACAAAAAATTGTAAAAATATAGTTGCTTATAGTGTTACTTAAAATTAATTTCAATCAGAATTTTTGCGTGTCAACAAAATAAAGTCTGAATATTGTCTTGAAATAATAATTACGGAGGTTAAAGAGCAAGCTTCAAGCCACAAGCATGAGATAAACATGGTAAAAGGAGGTGAAAATAGGAAAAATACTAACACTTTGGTTGATACTTTCCTCAATTATAAAAATAATGAAGTTAAATTATACGGTCTCAAACTCTTTCCTTTCTTCTCAAGTCTTTGTTTAAATCTATTTTCAATCTTGCCTACTCTGACTAATCTATTTAAAATTTAACTCATCCTTCCTATTCTCTGGCATTCTTCATCCCTCCTCCACGCTCTGCTTTTTCTTTTCACCCTAGTACTTTCAATCTCTTTACATACCCTGTAATTTACTTATCTTTAGCTTATTGTTTATTGTTCATATTCCCTCCACCATAATGCAAATGCAGAGAGGGCAGATATGTTTACCCATTTTCATTGCTGATGTATCTTCAGTATCTAAAACAGTGTCTGGTACATAGAAGATGCTCAATACATATTTGTTGAATAAATGAATGCACACATTCTCCAAACAACAATCAGTCAATCAGAACATGTCACTTTCCAGTTTTCTAATTGCAAAATAAAATTCTTTTTTTCTTAGACTTACAAAGCCATACATGAATTACTTCCACTTTCTTCAAGCATTTCATCTCCTTGACCTAAACTGACTTTCTTGTTGCTTTTTAAATATGCCAAAATTTGCTTTTACCTCAGGGCCTTTGTACCACTGCTGGAAATATCTTCCATTTATTTTTATCAATATGGTTTGATTATTCAGATCTAGCTAGAAATATTACCCTTTTAATGAAATATTTAAATTGGCTTACCAATCTGAAAGAGCTACGCTTTTATTTGTTATGACATCACCCTATTTTACTTATTTACATAGTACTTATAATTTAACTGACTTTTTAGTTGGTTTGTATTTGTTATCTTTTCTAGCTATATTCAATGTATCATGATGAAATACTGCTAAATAAGAAAGTGACACAAAATTAAATCAAATAAAAATTATGGAAGTCATCGGAATGTTGAATAATAGGTGAAATTTGGAAAGTATAGTAAATAATGATAATAAATTGAATAAGTTTATTTGGAGAAGCTATGTCCCTAAAGGGGTCATATTGTTGACTTTATTAAGAAAATTAAAGAGAAAACAGAATGAAGATATTGCAGAAAATGAAAGATTTTAAAAATTGTATACAATTTTAATCAACAGCAGACAAATCTGAAAGGTAGCCAGCCAAGACAATAAATAAGATGACAAAACAAATCAAAAAGAAAAAAAAAGATAACTTATAACTGTAAATAAATTTTTTTTTTGAGACGGAGGCTCCCTCTGTCACCCAGGCTGGAGTACAGTGGCATGATCTCAGCTCACTGCCACTGTCCCATTTGATTTTTTCTTTTTGAGACGGAGTTTCATTCTGTCACCAGGGCTGGAGTGCAGTGGCATGATCTTGGCTCACTACAACCTCTGCCTCCCAAATTCAAGCTTCAGCCTCCCAAGTAGCTGGGATTACAGGTGCCTGCCACTATGCCCAGCTAGTGTCAAATTTAAGAGAGATCCCTGATATGATCTGGGCAGTACAATGTGTTGTTTAGATTGCCTATTAATTCATGTGTAGGAGGAAAGGGCCAGCTAGGGACTAAACATTGTCTTTGATATCCATCTTCATTCATTCATTCATAAATATTTGTTACAAGGCTTCAACATTTGCTGAACAAAACATAAAGAAATTAGCACTCATATGATGAAGTATATAGACAGAAAGTATAGTAGAAAGACAATGAAAATGATACGTAAAAATTGTAGATTACTTAGTGGTGGGTATTAAAGGGAAAAGGATACAAAAAAGGGAAAATAATACAAAATGCAAAGAATGCAAAATGCAGAGTACAAAAGAATACAAAATGCAGAGTAAATCTGAACGTTTAAATAGATGGTGAGGGAAAGCCTCATGAAAAGGGAGACTTTTGGGTAAAGACTTGAAGGAAATGAAGAAACTAGCTATGTAAATATGTGCAGGAAGAGAATCATAGGCAGAGACAAAAACAGTTACATATTTTTTGTGGGTTGATCTTGCCTGGCACGTATAAGGAACAGAAAGGAGACAAATGTGGCTGAAGTACATTGAATGAGGAGGAATGTGAAAGATGAGGTCATACAGGAAGTGAGTAGCAAGATCAAGTATGTCTTTATAGGTTATGATCATTTGAACAATTATTTCTAATTCCTTACTGCTTCTTCTTTCCACATCCTTTGCCAGTATGGTCATATGAGCTGGTCAATACAATGTGAGCAGAAATGACATATATCTTCAAGTTTAAGGTTTAAGATGTATCACATGATTCTGTTCTCATTTTTGTGCTTCTGCCATCATAAAAAGTACATGGTTTATGTAGATCACTTGTCACAGAAAGAGGAGAGATATATCAAGCAGATTTGAACAAATCTGGGGCCTACAGCCAAGTCTGATGAAGTCCAGCCAAGATCAATAGAGAAATTTGACTCACAATCACCCCCCACCACCACTGCACACAGTCAAAGCACAGACAAACAAGTAAAAACAGTAAATAAGTATATATTTTAAGCCATCAACGTCATTGTAAGGATTGTGGCTTTTTCTCTGGATGATATGCGAAGCCCCTGTAAGGTTTTATGAAAAGATAAACTTATATTTTAAAATGTCTCTTCTTCCTGCTGTATTGAAAATAGTATCCAAGTAAAAAAGCCAGGAGTCTGGTTGGAAGCTATTTTGCTAATTCATGTAAAAAGAAATGATGGCCTAGAGAAGTAGGGGAATGAGGGTTGCAAAGTATTAAAATTGGGCATGTAGCATAAAATAGGATGTATTGATAAATGTGTTAATAAATGTGGGAAGAAAGCAATAGAGAAGGCCTTGATAGAATTAAAAAATACAGAGAGGGCCGGGCGCGGTGGCTCACGCCTGTAATCCCAGCACTTTGGGAGGCCGAGGTGGGCGGATCACGAGGTTAAGAAATAGAGACCATCCTGGCGATGGTGAAACCCTGTTTCTACTAAAAATATAAAAAAAATAGCCGGGCGTGGTGGCACGCGCCTGTGGTTCCAGCTCAGGAGGTTGAGGCGGAAGAATCGCTTGAACCCAGGAGGTGGAGGTTGCAGTGAGCCGAGATCACGCCACTGCACTACAGCCTGGCGCCTGGCAACAAAGCGAGACTCTGTATCAAAAAAAAAAAATACAGAGAGATAGAGATAGCAAAATAGAGACAGGGATGTGAGCGAGAGAGAGAGAGAGCGCGGGAGGGAGGGAGGGAGAAGTTATGGACAGCATAAAGGGTTTGGACTTGAAAAACTAGAAATGTTCAGCTACCTTCTAGAGAAGTGGGAAAAACTGCAAGAAACCACTGTTTTGAAGAAATGGGGACAATATCTTTACTACTCTGTTAGTTGTATTGAATTAGAGATGTTTTAGAAATGCAAATAGTTATGTCTAGTAAGTAGACATTTGTGTCTGGAGGAGAAAGAATTTAACATTGGAGATGTGAGTCATGGACTTTCTCTTCGAGGATTTTTGCGTGGGGCCAGGAAAGAAGACATATCAATAGTGAAAGAAATTTGTTTGACAGCTTCAGTTGCTATTTCACTTTCTTTTGCACTTTTTATCTGGCATAACCTAACATTGTTTGCTAAAGCTATAAAATCATGCTGCACTATACTTTCATCCAAGAGAATCTCAGTTGATTTCTCATAGTTAGTTGCTCAACCCTCCTTTAACATACTTCTTTTATATGATTATGCTTGTTTCTCTCTAATGTATTTCTCATACTTTCTTTTCTCTGCTGAAGCACCTATCCATATCTCCACTTTCATTTCTCTCAATCTATTATTTCATTTAAAATAGAGAAGATGAGTTTGAGTAAGGAAGAAACTAGTAACTGCTTAAGAGTATTGATGGCATCATGTGGTGTTAGGGGAAAGGATATAAAAACTCCCAAATTATTGCCATTGTGAATATAACACACGAAGAATGACAAATAAATGCCAATATGTTGACAATTAGACTTGCGTCTAAGTTTCAATTGCATAGAATATTGGTAACGCTACTTGGAAGTACTTAGCTAAGAGCGGGAGTCTAAGCCAGGCCATCCCTCCCCTCTAAAGACCCTGGCCAAACCTTCCGATATTTCTGTTTTCTTGCCCTACATTGCCTCGGCTGATCGAGAGGAAACAGAAAAGAAAAAGCTAAAAGAGCCTGTATGTGACAGGCTGAGAGACTATGTACTACTTGCTTCATATGGGGCAACCAATACAAGAAATTGCATATGGAAATTAATTTACTTTTAATGGCCAGAAATACTGCCTGTTAGTAAATGTGACTGAATCAATAACTCAGGCCCTGATCAGGGAAATGAATCACCTTTCTTTCGGGAGATAAATAAATCAAAGGTTTTAGCAGTCTTTAGTAGATGGATGGCCATTATCCCTTTCTTACAGTCTGTTCTTTCCTTAAATTCCTTTTCTATATCTTCATCCTTTTAACTAAATCCAGTGCCATTATTTGCATTTCGAATGTCAAGCTCTATGTGTCCTTGAATTATCTTTAGTAGTATCTACTATTTTCTTTGTGTTTACCTCTGGCATGCACCATTCACGTAATCATTACAACGAGCCTTTGTTTTAGATATTGCTATTTTATACATTTTACAGATGAGGAAATTCAGGCAGAGAGAAATAAGTAAGTTTCCTAAAGCCAAACAGCTAGTGAATGACATAACTAGGGTCTGAACCCAAGCAAACTGTAACTTTATAGTTTTTAACAATATGTAAACAGCCTTATTTCTAGTTTCTTTAATTTTGTGCTATCTTTTTCTTTTTCCTTCATAAACATTAGCTCAGATCACATTATTACCTGACATGTTTCTCTTTGATTTTGCTACACTCTCAAGTTTTCACCCTTTAAGTGTGTTTTCTTTATTACTTATAAAGTATTAGCTTATGACCTTATTCCTTGTTTTGGTGATGTCGACTTTCCCTTTTGTCTATAGCTTGTCACCACACCTTCTAAACTTGGCACTTCTTTGAAATTTGACTTGTGTTCTCTGAAAGATACACAACACTTTCCCAAACATCAAATTGAGTAGGATTTTTTGATTCTTCATCTTTCTTGATCTTTTTAAAGTAATAAGTAAGAGAACATAGCTCCTCACATTAAAAATGTCCAATTCTGGGCTGGGTGTGGTGGCTTATGCCTGTAATAAGCACTTATGCCTGTCCAGCACTTTGGGAGGCCGAGGCAGGTGGATCAAGAGGTTAGGAGATCAAGACCATTCTGCCAAAATAGTGAAACCCTATCTCTACTAAAAATACACAAAAATTAGCTGGGCATGGTGTCACACACCTATAGTCCCAGCTACTTGGGAGACTGAGGAAAGAGGATCGCTTGAACCCAGGAGACGGAGGTTGCAGTGACTAAGATCATGCTACTGCACTCCAGCCTGGTGACAGAGCGAGACTCCATCTTAAAAAACAAAAATTTAACTGTGAATCATGAACCCGTCATTTTCAGCTAGGAGAAAAATGGCAATGTCTAATACTCTACTGTGTCTCTACCATTGACATTCCTCACAGTAATTGGTTTAGTAATATTACCCTCGTGTAGTTCTTATGATCATTTGATAAAGGCTAGTAAATATGAATATGAAGAATTATCCTTTTTTCTTAACATTAAAAAAAAATTTCTGACATACACTTATAGAGTTCTTCACTGAAATATATGTTACCTTTTCTGCTTATCTTATTTTGACACTGCCTACACATGAATCTTGGCAAAAGCTTTGTCATTGGACTGCTTTTTTTCTTTCGGTAAAAATTTTACTCTCTGTGATATCATTCACTTTCAAAGCACCAACTGTCACCTTTATGCAGAAGACTTCCAAATCCACTCTTGTCATAAGTCTTCTCTCTGAAGTGTCAAGTCCATATTCTCCATTGTCCCCTAAAATGTTTCACTTGAGTTTTCTGTCAGAACATAAAAATCACAGTATACACATAAAGAGAGGAAAAACCAAGAGGTTTTCTTCTAAATAAATTCTGGCACTTTAGATTTTATTTTTATTTTATTTTATTGAGATGGAGTCTTGCTCGGTCACCCCGCCTTGGGTCCAGTGGCATGATACCGGCTCACTGCAACCTCTGCAACCTGAGTTCAAGCGATGCACCTGCCTCAGCCTCCTGATTAGCTGGGATTACACATGCGTGCCACCACATCCTGCTAATTTATATATATATATATATATTTTTTAGTAGAGACAGCGTTTCATTATGTTTGCCAGGCTGGTTTCAAACGCCTGACCTCAAGGGAACCACTCAGCTTGACCTCCCAAAGTGCTGGGATTACAGGCATGAACCACCACGCCCAGTCAGATTTTATATTCTTAATGTTACTTTTCTGTCTATCACTAAAGATTGATGCCATCATGCACCTGCCACCCCCATCAGCTACCTAATCATAAACATGTAATATTAAAACTGTAAAAAAAAAATGAGAGTTTGTTAGCCCACTACTTATCACAGATGAGCAAACAAAAAACTAGATATGTAGCTAGATGCGGAGAGTCAGAACAAGAACCAAGTTTCCCAGACACCACGGCACAGTTAATTATTGTATACAAACCTGAATCTGTTACTATTCTAAATAAAATTATTTAGAGCAGTTAGAATACATGTGTACTGTGTTGTATATTTAAGCTGAATCCACTGTTTGTAAGACAGACTCACTTCTTTCAATTATGTCTTGTGATGCTATTACCTGGAATACCTTCCTTGTCATTCACATATCTTGCCCTTCAAAATTTACTGGATTTTGAGTGTCATCAAGATTAATAGACAACTGTCCCTTTTGGATTTGAGCTCTTTGAGGTCATAGTTTATTCATCTTTTCACCCACCGAAACATGGAGGTCAGTGTTTGACCCATGAGTATGTGCAAACAAACTATTTAAATATGCAGTGTCAACCTTAGGCATCAGTTGATGTGGAAACTCAACTGATAATCCTGAATTTCTCTGGGAGGAAAGGTTTGAAGAAAAGAAGAAAACATAAACCAAAAGCAGAATATTGTGATTTACCTGAAGCATGCAAGGTCAAATACACATCAGTATGATACAACTATCAATAATATTACTTGAGCACCTGCTGGATACTAAGTGCTGTGAGCTATAGATGACAACATAGAGAAGATATAGTTCTTACTCTTGCTAAGCTCCACAGTATGATATAAATAAAAGACACACACAACCAGATAGATCAACCAATACAAGGTTAAATGCTGAAATTATGTACAGAATAAGAAAAGTTGTGGATTCCTTTGGCCACATATGGCTCCCCAGAGCTATTTACTTTCCAAGGCAGGTGAGAGTTCTTATAGCTATACAATTTCTTAGCCTAGATATTACATTATATCCCTCTCATATGTTGTGATTTATTAATAACTAAAACGTATCCTTCAAGAAACTCTGACACCTGCATAAACAACTAGACTCTGCTTCATATTTATAGATGCAAGCTTGAAAGTTTAGGTGTAGCAGTATGAGAATTGGCTATTTTATCTTTTCAGTTAAGTTTAATTATATGTGCCCTTACCTTTCAAAATATTATTTATTGACTTCCTCAGGTACAATGGTCTTCCAGAAGTTAATACATCAAATCGTTATATATCCTCTTAACTACCCCTCTCTGATTTAGTTAGAGGCTGCCACATATTATAATGCTGCTTCAGGATAACAGGATGCAGTTCTTTTCTATTAGTAACAAAAGCAATTACTCAAAAGGAAACACAGTGTCTTCATTCTGCCTCTCTTCTGTTATCCAAATTAGAGTTCCACTTTTATGAGAAACTGCTGGTCTCAAAACTGCTAGCTTGTTGTAGTTGCCCAGCGGTTCACTTCATTTCTGAAGTGAAACCTGCTTGATTATGCATAATTGTTGTTTATGTAAGTTTATGGATTTCAGTTATTTCAAGACTATAAGAACTTGGTTCATATGTTTTGAAGGAGGAGCCAAGCTGTTTATATTCTCTGAACTGTGTGAGTTTAAGATAATCCTCACTCTGCCTCCAGCACTGGTAGTCAAATATTGTATTTTTAGACTTTTATTTTCACCAGGCATCCCTGTTCTTAGAACACTGCCATGGTGAAGATATTCAGCCTTTCATCGAGAACCTGAGCTAGTATGTATTTTCCTGATCCCGAGTCATTTTGTCCCTTTTGTATGTGTACTTTTCTATTGTAGATTCACAAAATGTAACTGATTACTTTAGGAATGATTTCTCTCATGTCTCCCTCTGACACTGAATCCTTGAAGAAAGTGACTATGCCTTCCCTATTACTTTGTACAATTGGATGAATGAATGGATTAAATGAATGAAGCTTTTTGGTAGTTTTTCAGGACTGCCTTCTTGCTTTTCACTGCCATTGTCCAGCCAATTCCTTCTGCTGCTTCTAGGCAATATCTTAACTCTTATTAACCCATGCCTTTTCCAAGGCATCAGTCACATTCAAGTATGTATGCTAGCATGGTCAGAACAGGAGTTAGATTTTTCCATACTTTTTTTTTCTTTGCACAGACGAGAAAGTGTATTATCACTCTTTAATAAAAAAATTAGAGAGAGCAAACTTTTTCATTGAAATCTCATATATCACCTTTATCTACCCTCATCACCTTTTTGTCAGCTGAAAGTATTTTTTTTTTTTTTTGAGATGGAGTCTTGCTCTGTTGCCCAGGCTGGAGTGCAGTGGCACGATCTTGACTCACTGCAACCTCCGCCTCCCAGGTTCAAGTGATTCTCCTGCCTCACCCTCCCCAATAGCTGGGACTACAGGCATGCGCCAACATACCCAGCTAATTTTTGTATTTTTAGTAGAGACGGTGTTTCAACATGTTGGCCAAGATGGTCTCAATATCTTGGCGCCGTGATCTGCCCACCTCGGCCTCCCAAAGTGCTGGGATTACAAGTGTGACACACCGCACCTGGTTAAGTTGGAAGTCTTTTAACAAAGCTCTCTTTCTACCTTTATTTTCCCTCCATTCCTGCCTCTTTCCCATATACTTCCACATTCTTTTTATTTTCATCCTTTTTTTTCTCTTCCTTTCTTAATACCATTATGTAAAAATGTTCATTTACAGAAAGTAAGACCCTTTATTACATTTATAGACAAGTAAACCATGTGAATATAACCCAACTCTCTGATGTTTATGTGCCTACTAAACTATAGTTTTCTCCGTAATCCCTTTGGTCGGCTCAATTTATGTAATTGGGACACTGTTTGCTTTCAGAATAGATTTTAGGCTCTTTGTTAAGATTTTTGCCAGGAAGTAGGACTTCCTGCTTGTTTTCCAGTCACTGGTGTTAGTCATGCTGCAAAGTGGAATGATGAACAAGAATCATAGAAATGTTACCGAAATTATGTTTAATATCAACTTCAAATTATTCCTGCAAAACTCTACCTGCAAACTGTTATGGCCTTGAATATCAGCACTCATCTGGGTTCAGTATATTCTTTAATATGGAGACTGGTGATATTTCTTGGGAGCGTTCTGTGATGATGCAGTAGAAACCCATTTCCAGCTTTCTATACTTTCTTTTGAGTTCTGTCATCTTATCTCACTGGCCCTCCCACTTTATAATACCATATAGTAATTACACATATTTTAAGTCTTATTTATTTATTTTTATTTTTTGAGATGGAGTTCTGCTCTTGTCTCCCAGGCTGTAGTGCAAAGGCACTATCTCAGTTCACTCCTGGGTTCAAGCAATTATCCTGCCTCAGCCTCCCAAGTAGTCGGGATTACAGGAATCTGCCACCACACCTGGCTAACTTTTGTAGTTTTAGTAGAGATGGGGTTTCTCCATGTTGGCCAAGCTAGTCTCAAACTCCTGACCTGGCGATTCACCTGCCTCTGCCTCTCAAAGTGCTGGGATTACAGGTGTGAGCCACCGAGCCTGGCCCAGTCTTATGTTTGTTTAGTAAAATAGCTTACCTGCCTTAGAATAAATTTTGGATGAAAACGGGAATGCAAAAGGATAGTCAATGAATCTTTTCCTTTTCAGGAGCTGTATAGGGACAGGGTAAGGAAGCTAGTGGAGTCACATTCACAGCATGTAGTTAGAAAACTATTGTCGTCATTAAGATACAGTATATCCTGGTCAAGAGAAAAACAGTCATTTACTAGTTCAAGGTTCTTGTCATTTATTTTATTCAGCAATTATTAAAATTTATGTTCAATAGTGATGCTTCATGTTGCAGATACAACAAAATAAGAAAAATAAAAAACAAAAAATTCGATATTTTTAATTATTATTTTTGCAAACTGCCTACTCAGATGCTTCATTATAATGGAGTAAAATAATATAGTAAATGATTCTAATTTATTTTATTGTAAACTTTATCAAACAGCAATACTAAACACTCACTGCATGCTCAGGCTTGTAGTTTGCTCTGAACATATCACGGCTGTATGCTCATATGGAACAGTTCACTGGCCATCATGTAACCTTACTGTAAATGTTATTTCTGGCCAGGAGTGGGGGCTCACACCTGTAATCCCAGAATTTTGAGAGGCCGAGGCGGGCAGATCACTTGAGGTCAGGAGTTCAAGACCAGCCTGGCCAACATGGTGAAACCCCGTCTCCACTAACAATACAAAAATTAGCCGAGTGTGGTGGCGCATGTCTGTAGTCCCAGCTACTTGGGGAGGCTGAAGCAGGAGAATGGCTTGAACCAGGGAGGCAGAGGTTGGAGTCAGCTGAGATCCCACCTCTGCACTCCAGTCTGGGCAACAGAGTCTCAAAATATGTATATATGTGTGTGTGTGTGTGTGTGTGTGTGTGTGTGTAATTTCTGAATTATTATTGAATTACATATGATTATAATATCTCCATATAATCTTTTCAAACAGTATCCTTATTTCACTCTTGTTCTTACTTTGTAAAATTTAACTATTAAAATTATAATGACATAGTCAATATCTAGGCCCATATCAGGTTATCAATGCTATTACCATGGTAAATAGATAATTGCATTATCATATTCTAAAAGTTGTGTTTAACTGACATGATGACATTGAATAAAACAATATTTACTTTATTCATGAAAATTTAAGAAGAAAACAGCAAATGTGGAGAATGGACAGCAGAAAAAATTTAGACCATTTCCTAACTGATCTTCTGAAATCATCTAAACTTGTGATAAAAGTACTGGCACTATTCAGTTCTTTTAAATGTAATCATAATTGCTGCTTTTTTGAATATTGCCATTTATGTCAGTTAACTTAGAATTTGCTGTCAAATAGGAAAAAAATTTATTACGTTGTAGCTAGAAATTGGAGTAAGACCCTCCTAAAAGAAGTAATACTTGCATGAATTCTTAAAAAGAAAATAGGATATATCGAGGATAGATAAAAGTTTCTAAGATTCTGTGATGATGGGAAGAAGCACATACATAAATCTCAAAAGCCAAAGAGTGCAGGTATTTGGCTCCAGCATTAGAATTAAAATGAGAAATGAGATTAGAGAGGTAGGCAGATGCTAAATTATAAAAACATTTAGAAGCATAGTTTAAAAGATTGGGCTTTTCTTAAAGGTAGTTGTAGTATTTAAGCTTAAAATTTAAAGAAGTATTTTAAGCAAAGGAAAGGCATGCTTACATTTCTATTTCAAGAAGGGTCATCTGTCAGGGAAATGGAAGATGGGCTAGACTGAGGAAGTAATCAGACAGCTATCACAGTGTTGTTGGTTCTAAGCTTCCATGGTGGCAATGGAAGTTGGAGAAACACCTAAGGGATGGAATGCCGGGAACTAGGTGAAAACAAAGTACTTTTCAAGGTTATTTTCCAGAAGACGAATTGAACAACCAGTTTTTTAGCTGCTCTTCACTGGGCAAGATACAACTGAAAGAAGGGCATTGTGAGTTCAGCTCTAAAATTTCAGGTTTTCTAGCTGGAATTCTGTAACTGTAAGCTAATTCTCTACTTAAACATTAATTATACAAATACCATATGTTTACAAAATGCTTCCCGCAGCTGCTTCTTAATGTTTGGGGAATACTGTGTTTCTCTGCTGGTCTGGTGAAAAGCTCTTTTTAAATTTTTAGCAGAAAGAAAACAGCATCTAGGCAAACTGCTACCTGAGAGAGTCTCTGTTCCTGCTCAAAAATGCTTAGTTACATTGCAATAGTCCATGTTTTTCTGTAGGACAGCAGTTAGGAGCACAAGCTCTGGATCCAGATTGACTTGGTTCATGATCCTAATTAGATTTGGAAGCTGTATTATCAATGTTTAGTCTTACATTTTCTTTACTTCAGTTTATTCATATGTATTAGTCCATTCTCATGCTGCTAATGAAGACATTCCCAAGACTGAGTAGTTCATAAAGGAAAGAGGTTTAAGAGTCACAGTTTCACATGGCTGGAGAGACCTCACAATTATGTTGGAAAGGAAATGAGGAGCAAACTCATGTCTCACATGGTGGCAGGCAAAAGTGAGTGTGTATAGGAAACTCCCCTTATCAAACCATCAGATCTTATGAGACTTATTCACTATCATGAAAATAGCATGGGAAAAACCTGACGCCATGATTCAATTACCTCCCACTGGGTCCCTCCCACTGCATGTGGGAATTTCGGGAGCTACAATTCAAGATGAGATTAGAGTCAGCACACAGCCAAACCATATCATTCTACCTCTGGCCCCTCCCAAATCTCACGTCCTCACATTTCAAAACCAATAATGCTTTTGCAACAGTCCCCCAAGGTCTTAACTCATTTCAGCATTAACTCAAAAGTTCACAGTCCAAAGTTTCATCTGAGATAAGCCAAGTCCCTTCCACCTATAAGCCTATAAAATCAAAAGCAATTACTTTCAATTAATTACTTCCAAGATACAATTGGAAGTATAGACATTAGGTAAACATACCCTTTTCACATGGGAGAATTTCACCAAAACAAAGGGGCTACAGCCCCATGCAAGTCTGAAATCTAGTAGGGCAGTCAAATTTTAAAGCTCCAAAATGATCTCCTTTGACTCCATGTCTCATATCCAGGTCATACTAATGCAAGTGGTGGGTTTCCATGGTCTTGGACAGCTAGAGACCTGTGGCTTTGCAGGGCACAGCCCCCTTCCTGTCTGTTTTCATGGGCTACCATTGAGTGTGCGGCTTTACCAGACACACATTGCACACTGGCAGCAGATCTACCATTCTAGGATCTGGAGGACTGTGGCCTCTTCCCACAGCTCCAATAGGGAGTGCCCTAGTGGGACTCTGTGTGGGGGCTCCCACCACACATTTCTATTCCACACTGCCCTAGCAGAGGTTTTCCATGAGGGTTCCACACCCACAGCAAACTTCGGCCTGAACATCCAGACATTTCCATACATCCTTTGAAATCCAGACACGGGATCTCAAACCTCAATTCTTGACTTCTGTGTAGACACAACACCACATGGAAGCTGTCAAGACTTGCAACTTGCACTCTCTGAAGCTATGGCCTGAGTTGTACTTTGGCCCCCTTCAGCCGTGGCTAGAGCCCAACTTCCTAAGCTGCACATAGTAGGAGTGCCCTGAACCCAGCCCATGAAACCACTTTTCCCTCCTAGGCCTCTGGGCCTGTGATAGGAGGGGCTGCTGTGAAGGTCTCTAACATGCCCTGGAGACACTCTTCCCATTGTCTTGGTGATTAACATTCTGCTTCTTCTTACTTATGCAAATTTCTGCTGTTGGCTTGAATTGCTCCCCAGAAAATGGGCTTTTCTTTTCTACTGCATCATCAGTCTGCAAAGTTTTCAAACTTTTATGCTCTGCTTCCTCTTGAATGCTTTGTTGCTTAGAAATTTATTCTGCCAGATACCCTGGGTCATCTCTCTTAAGATCAAAGTTTCACAGATCTCTAGGGCAGGGGTAAAATGCCACCAGTCTGTTTGCATCACAACAGTGAACTTTGCTCCAGTTCCCAACAAGTTTCTCATCTTCATTTGAGACCCCCTCAACCTGTACTTTATTGTCCATATCACTATCAGCATTTGGTCAAAGGCATTCAACAATTCTCTAGGAAGTTCCAAACTTTCCGACATATTCTTGTCTTTGAGCCCTGTCTTACCTTCTTCTCAGCTCTCCTAACTGTTCCAACCTCTTCCTGTTATCCAATTCCAAAGTTGCTTTTACATTTTTGGATATCTTTACAACAGTGCCCCACTACCTGGTACCAATTTACTGTATTAGTCTGTTCTCATGCTGCTAATAAAGACATTCCTGAGACTGGGTAATTTATAAAGGAAATAGGTTTAATTGATTCATAGTTCCATATGTCTGGGGAGGTCTCACAATCGTGGCAGAAGGGGAATGAGGAATAAATTCATGTTTTACATAGTGGCTGGCCAAAGAAAGAGTGTGCAGGAGAAATTCCCTTTATCAAACCATCAGATTTCATGAGACGTATTCACTATCATGAGAACTGCATGGTAAAAACCCATCCCATGGTTGAATTACCTCCCACCAGGTCCCTCCCACTATGTGTGGGGATTATGGGAGCTACAATTCATGATGAGATTTGAATGGGGACACAGCCAAACCATATCACCATCCCAAGAAGTAAATAAATGCAAAAACTGCAATCCCAACACTTTGGGAGGCTGAGGTTGGTGGATCACCTGAAGGTCAGGAGTTCAAGATCAGCCTGCCCAACATGGCAAAACTCCATCTCTACTGGAAATACAAAAATTAGTGGCATGGTGGCAGGCAACTGTAATCCCAGCTACTCAGGAGGTTGAGGCAGGAGAATAGCTTGAACCCTGGACATGGAGGTTGTAGTGAGCCAAGATAGTATGCCATTGTACTCTAGCCTGGGCAATAAGAGTGAAACTTCATCTCAAAATACATACATACATACATACATACATACATACATAAAGTAATAGTTCCACTTTATAAAATTGAGTGATGTGAGTTCTCAACAAAGGTAGGTAGAAATGTCAATGCCTGTGATTAAATATTTCTACTTGCTCACTTCCTTGGATTTTGAAATTTAGCTCTTTAATCCCCAGTACAGATGTTCACAGACACGCTAGTAAATTAAGAACTTCTGATTACCTTGCTAAATTGTAAGAACGTGTTAAATCAATTGTTGAATTTTGAAATGGAACCTTCAGGCATGATTCTGTAGTAAAGATAAGAAGATTCAAAAAGTTAAAGAAGGATGAAGAAGAAATTAATCTCTGTTGCCTATGGAGTTAGTTGTTAAAACTTCTAGCAATTCTATTTGAGGTAAATGTAGAGAACAATTTAGTAGATGAAGATTTGTTTACAGATTTCATATATTATCACTGCTGCTGGAATTCTAATGTGTCTCTAAGTTAGTAGTTCTTGATTCTGCCATCTAGATGGAAACTGAGTCTGATTTCATTTGTGTAAGATATGCCTGGGAATCTGATTCTGATTTAACTCCTTTGAGATGTGACCTGAGCATTGAGATTTTTTAAATGTCCTCAGAGATTCTAATGACAGCCACTTTTGAGAACCACTACTCTATAGCAATCTATTATTTCATATTCTCATACTCTTGAATTCCTGCTACAGAGTTTTACAGTCAGTTATAAAAACAGAGGATACAGGGTTTCATTCTTTTATTATGATTTATATTATATATTTTTCAAATAACGTAGGCAAATATAAATCTTGTGTCATGAAATGTGTTTATTGTGTTTTATTCAAATTGGTACAAAGGATTAGAAAACAATAGTAGACATCTAAGGTATTTTAATCCCGCTATTTTTAATTGAAATCAAATTTCTAAATATTTGAAGTTTCAAGACTAAATAACAGTAGCACTTTCATTATATGGTATATGTGAATGTCACATTTATATATTATACATTCTTTCCAAGTCACACTAAAATCTTTAAGAATTTTCTTTTCTCTAGCAACTATCCTTGCTCTCTGGGTTTCTAGATATTCTAAAAGTGTAGCTTTAGTACATGCATTAGTCTTTAGATTGTGAGTGCTAGAACAGACAAGCACTGCATAAAAGTGTTTACCTCAAATTTATATGAAAAATGTATTAACCAGTAAAGAAAAAACTGTGGTATAATAGATAGAAAAATATTATATGGCATATTATCAAAGCATTTTGTAATATCATTGTTTGTAAATATGTGCATTTATTTGCTTGCAGGTTGGCTGTCATTTAACACATTTTTACTGAAATTTGCTGTAGATACCAGCCAGGCACCGTGGCTCATGCCTATAATCCCAGCACTTTGGGAAGCTGAGGAGGGCAGATCGCTGGAGGTCAGGAGATGGAGACCAGCCTGGCCAATGTGGTGAAATCCAACTCTGATAAAAATACAAAAATTAGCCAGGTGTGACTGCAGGCACTGCTAATCCCAGCTACTTGGGAGGCTGAGACAGGAGAATCACTTGAACCTGGAAGGCGTAGGTTGCAGTAAGCTGAGATTGCACCATTGCTCTCCAGCCTGGGTGACAAGAGAGAGACTCCATCTCAAAAAAAAAAAAAAAAAAAATCTGCTTTCAACACTGAGGGATACATTATGTAGAAAAAAGTTATGCTTCTTATTTATTTATATGTAGGAAGTATTTTATGTGACCCAAAGAACATTGCTGTTATTTTTACTTATATTTTATACATTTGTATATGACACAATAGTCCAAAATAGTTTGAAGTATCTGCTGTGGGCAGATTAATGGGCCTCTAAAGATGTCTACATCCAAATTCCCAGAACCAGTGAATAGGCTATGTTGCAAGGCAAAAGGAATTAAAGCTGCAGATAGAATTAAGTTTGCTAATCAGCTGATCTTGAGATAGATAGGGCAATCATCCTGGATTGCCTGGTGGGATGAATATAATCATGGGGCCCTTTATAAAGTAAAAGGGAAGGAGCAGAAGAGCCAGAGTCACGGTGAGAAAGACTGGACTAACCATTACTGCCTTTGAAAATGGAAAGGGGCTAGTTGGGAAGGAATGAGGGCAGCTTTTGGAAACTAGAAAAAAGCAAGAAGATGGATTCTTCCATAGAATCTTCAGAAAAAAAATATACACTGCTGACAGTGAGACCCATTTCAGATTTCTGTTCTCCAGAATGATAAGGTTATGAATTTGTGTTGTCTTAGGACAGAAAGTCTGTTCTAAGTAACAGTAGCAATAGGAAATTAATTCAGTAGCTTAGAGTGATTTAGGTGGTATAGCAAGATAAAATTAATTGGAAATATGTAGCAAGCATAAAATAGTAGGAAATAAAAGTAAAATAATAATATAGTGTTAGGAATAAGGTTGCAACAATAATGGTAAGCTAAAAATTCTTTAAAAAAAACATAAAAGAAAAAACAGGGAAGGGAAAATGTTCAGCTACAAAATTTAAATGCCTATTAGGTAAAACACAAAAGGATAAATTAGGCCACAGATACATGCTATAAAATTGTCATAGTCAAGTGTTTCTCCACAATGTGTTTGTCAGAATGCCAGTTCCATTAGATGCTTTGTACATGGGTTCTCTGATCCTGCTTGATGCACTGTTGCGTTATCTAACCCTGCTTGACGCATTGTTGAAATGAAACTTTTTCAATGAATTTCTCCCAGTGTTTCTAAATGTTATTAGACATTTACTAGCAATATTTGTTATCTTATAGAAGTAGTATTGTACTGTGGATATATTTTAGGAAATGCATTCGAGATCATTGGAGCTATGGTTTCTCAGAAGAAAGGAAGATTATTTTCAGGTGTCATCATGGAAGTCTTTGCAGCATAAACATGAGATGTGCTGAGGCCTGATGAGATGAAGGGAAGGAATGGAGCATAGAGAACAGCAGTTTAGAAAGGGAATCAATGTGAGTAGAAATATTCAAACGGAAAAGTGCAATGTGTGCTACAGGGATAGTAAGTAGACTTGATGAGGGGAACCAAGAGAGATGTAGAGGTAGATGACATGGAAAGATAGTATGCACCCACACCTAGAGGGAGCCTGAATACAAAGATAAGGAGTCTGGAAATTATTCTGTTAATATAAGAGTTGGGAGACTGATGCTGCTTGAGCAGGGTAGTAAATTGTCTAAATCCTTGCCTTCAGAAGGCTAGCCTGGCACTTTTATGCAAGATGAGGATTCAGACTCGAGAAAATCCAGAAATGAGGCGACCCTCTGAGCAGCTTTTCACAGTATGGACTAATAAGACTCTTCACTAGAGTAGAAGGAGAGGAAAATAGGTGGCAAAATTGAGAGATATTTTAAAGGAATAAAAATAACAACTATTTTAAATTAATTCAGTAAAAACCAACTATTCAGGGGGAAAGATTTGGCACAGTAACTAAACGATATGTTCTCTGATTCTCTATTACCTAGAGTAGAGATAGCATTTATCTCTCTTTATAGAGATAGTATTTATATGACGCTTCTGTTCAAGACCACAAAATGATATACAATTTTTCATTAGTTCATCCAATCAGTATATTCATTCATTAATTTATTCATGTAGCAAGTACCTCTTGAACTTACTGTGGCCCACATACTATGATAAGCCTGGGAATATAATATGGAACATAAATATTAACTGCATGCTGTATACATTGCATTATTTATTATCATTAGGAAAGGAACTCGTCAGTTGTTCAGTCTTGTGATGTATTTCAATCTAAAAGGAAAATAACTTTGTGAGGAGCAGGGCAATGTTTGCAATATCCGTAACTCTACAGCTTTCTCTCCATTTTTCCCTTTAATCACTTTATTTCTTAAGGTACTAAGACTTGAACACTTGCTGTTTGCCATGGATGTGTAGATTATTATGGTCCATTGTGTGTGCTTGTGCATGTGGGTTTGTGCACGTAAACTGCACATATGAGTGTTGCTTGTATGTGTTGCATTTGTATTGCTTCTGTGATGCTGTGTGTTGTTGCTGTGAGTGTCGCGTGTGTGAGAGTGAGTGTGTGAGCCTGTGAGTGTACAACCTGAAGATGGAAGTCTGTGTTGTTTCTCCTGGCTCCAAGACTGCTCATGCTATATGGTTCAGTGAAGCAGGCCCTTTTTCTTGTTGGCAAATTACTAGTTGTCATATGGTTTCTCCTCCCATTCAAGAATTGCTTCCCCCAAATAAATGCATAGTAATGGAAAGAAGAATGTTTAACATTTAATAAATCATCTTTATAACAGAAATTTTATGGTCTTTGTGCTTCCCATTTCTGACAAATAGAAATATGATTAACATTTCCAGCTGAACCAGCATGTAGGGTAACGATGGTTTAGATTACTACCTTCTGAAAGTTTCTTATAGAAAATTCATTGAGAAACACTAGAATACCTGTTTCCCACAATACTTGCAGTTCATTTATAGAATATGCAACTTAAAATGTCACTTAAGAGAATCTTATGTCATCATTATAATATTTTAGATTGTCTGAATAATAATTTTTAAATATAGTTTGTCAACCCAACATCAACACATAGGCTTCTATCAGGAAATTTCCACCTGTTAGAAATGAGGAATATTTATTAAGTATTCACTAAGAAAGAAAAGCAGTCAAAATGCTATAATTAATAATACAACTAACTGCATTTAAATTTCAAGCTCTTAATTACAATATATAAAGAGGTTTCTTTGTTGCTGTCTGGGTAAGTCATGGGTAGTGTGGATGTATGTGTGTGTATGTGTATGTACATGTGTGTAAGTCTTCTCTTCACCCTTATTAAGGATGCACCCATGCTACTTGATCAAACTGAATGTGTGTGCTTTTATTATAATGCACTTGATTTTTAGATGATAAAAATTAAAAGAAGGGCTGTTTCTGTGTTTTATAATTAGGTTGAGAACTGCATTTGTTCATCCCGTTAAAATGGAGGAGATTTGTGGAGATTTATTTTCAGTATTTACCTTAAAAATGCTCTATAGTCAGTTCCTTTAGAGTTGTGCTATGTTAATATTCAATAATGTGGTCCTATTTAATGGCCTGAATAAGAATGGAAATGAAAAAATAATAAATTATCACTTAAGAAACAATATCAATGAGATGGAGGTAAAAATATAAGAATTTCTTAGTGTGTTTCACAGCTATCAAATATATTATTTTAAAATGCATCCATATATGGCATACATGTCAAACATATATATATATATATATGTATATATATGTAATGGAGCAAAAATGCTTACCTATAATTATATGATTTGAAAACACTTGATAAAAGTTAAAGAAATTTCCTTAGTGCAGAATTCTCCTTGCTTGCAATATTCTAATTGAGTTGTAGATCTAGAGAAGTATAGAGAATATATTGTCTCCAACTTGTTTTAATGGTGTATTTTTTTTCAAATATTTATGTTTAAATGTGGTTCTCAACCTGAACAAAACTGAAAATTCAGAATAATTAAATAAAACAGCTTGTTTCTTTTGATGCATTGGAATGGATTTCATAGATTATAAAACTTGAAAGGAAGACACCTAAAGAACCATGTAATCAAATACCCTTGTTTAACTGGTGAAGTCACTGAAAACCAGATACAGTAAGAATTGCCCCAAATCACACAGTAACTGCAGAACCAAGACTGCAAGTAATTTTATAACTTAAGCTGTCAAGTTCTATATTTAATACAGTTGTGCTGTGGTATTAAAATTTCACTGTAGTTTGTTTACTGATCATGTATCTTAATTTTCTCCCTCTACCTTAACCAAAAGTTCCATTGCAGGAGAGGGGTCTTTCATTTTCTTTATGTTCCCATTTGGATAGAGTTATTCCCAGGCACAGAATAAGTGCTCAACAAAACCTTGCACATTGATTGTTCCGTGCATATCAGAAGTCAAGCAAAGAGAAGTCGAGCAATAGCTTTCTGGGTATTCAGTTGCAGCAGCAGCATCATGGCCCCATATGAAGAAGACTTGCAAGATGGTTCAGCCCCAACCTGGACCTGCTTTTGTCAGAGGTGGCTTTACTGGATGCCAGATGTCATATGTTCTACTCTGCTCTTGTTCGGTTACAACTTCATTTCTAAGAGAAGGATTCCCTCTGCCAATATTTGAAATCTGTTTTTAGCCATTAATCTGCCAAAGGACACTCAGATGTTGACTCAGGGAATTCTGATGGGGAGATGTGGCTCTGCATTCTTCTAGTCACACACACACACACAAACATAATTGAGAGAGGAGTAAATGAATGTAAAGCTGTTATCTGTTGTTATATCCTCTATTGATCAGTTGGACCACAGACTGCAGGTGAAAATGCTGTATAATTTAATTGAGGAGGAAAGACCTTGCATTCTAATTATTTATCTTTACATTTTGTGCAAATTTTAATTTTCTCACTTAAATTTGTCTAATTATTTATTTGTCTTTGCATTTTGGGCAAACCTTAATTATCTCACTCAAATTTGCCATTGTCTTTGACAACTTCATTACCTTTATCATTTACAATTTAGATTCTAGTAAGTGGAAGTTGAAGATACATCACAGATAACCTTATTTTTATTTTATTCACATTTTTGTTGTGTAGACATTTATGGCTTTTGTTTGTTCTGAATTATTATTTTGGTAGCTGAAAGTCCCTAGGCTTCAACAGCCCATGGGTACAAAAAAGGTCAATTTAATAAGATATCAGTCTCTCATAAGCCCTACCTATGAAAAAACAGCATCTCAGATTCACATTTAAGATTATTTTCCTGCTTGAAATGTCTGTGTGCATCCCAGGGTATGACTTATTTGCTTTCCTTCATCCATCCTAGTTGCTTCTGATGCTCTCCACTCCTGCACTCTTGCTGCTGTCTCTAGACTCTCACTTTCTGTTTGCTATGCCTGAGCTGCATTACCACACAAGTGCCACCCTGTCTAGAGCTCTCCTCCAGCTTTCACGTAAGCTATAGTTCTGCCTAACACTGTCACTCAAGGCCCAGGTAGGATGGAAGCTGATGCTAACTCTGCCATTAGTACTGTTAATACATAAACTTCAGTTGAATTAAATTTAAAGGAGTTTAATTGAGAGCAATGAACAATTCATGAATCGGGCAGCCCTGAGAATCACAGCAGATTCAGAGACTCCAGGGTTGTTTTGTGGTCAGACCAAATTTATAGACAAAAAATTAAAATGAGGTACAGAAATCAGAAGTGAAGTACAGAAACAGCTGGACTGGTTACAGCTTGGCATTTGGCTTATTTGAACAGTTTGAATATTGGTTGAACTATTGCTGCTGGGAATGGCCAAGGCTCAGGCATTGTTACAGGTGCCTACTCCTAGTTAGGTTTTCAAGCTTGTCTACCTATTAAGTTAGGTTGCAGTTCATCCACAAGGGCTCAAATATAGACTTACTGAGTCCTTCTCAGGCATATTTAGTTTGCTTTAACAGTACTCAAAAAAAGCCATTGTTTGTTGCATGCTACTTCTGCATCTTCACAAGTACGGAAACGATTGTATCTTCTGCTCTACCGTGATGTTATGACAAAGACTCATTTCTTGGCCAAACATTAGGCCCCTCTGAGCCTTCTTTTCAACTGGATGTCATCCTTGGGCTTCCATGTCCATCCTTGCAGTGTCTAGTTTTAGCAACAGTCTTGCTAAGCCAGTGGAAAGAGAATCCTCCCACCCTCAATAGCTGATCAAATTCCTTATCCCCCACAATCTCCTAGGTGATATCTGATTAGCCTGGCCTGCCTTCGACAAGAATCCTATTAGGTCAGTTTAACATGAATCCCCTTAGACTTGATGTCTTCCACAATACTTTTTTATCCCGTGACCCTTCACTTGGCTTTAACTATAAGTTCCCACTTTCACTTTTTGTTTTTGAACTTGAACTCATTCTGTCTCCCCTATTGTGATATCATTGACACTTATCACAATAATTCTGAATAGTCTTTCTTATCATTTTAACAAATGTCAGAATGGTTTTATCTTCAACAGATACACTCGCTAGAGGCTTATTTTGGTGGTAGAGTGATATCTTTTTAAACTGAGACCTTTCTTAAACAACACATCCCAGCTGAAGTCTATAGTCTAGAAAGGATACAGAAAGTGTCACACAAAGCTCACTGATTCTTAGAGCAATACTTGTTTTCCTGACATGAGTCATTTACTAACTTTATTAATAGCTTTATTAATAGCTATTGAAATATATTTTTCAATACATATGTCCACTATTGGCACTAAGCATTTATAAATTTCCAGAACTAATTTCTTTCCATCTTAGATGCATCTCTAAAATTCTTAGAGAGGTTAATGAGATATATATCTGCAGTGTTGAACCAAACTTTCTACTCAGTGAATGTATACATACACAAATACACAAACGTCTGACTTTAGTAAAACTAAAGGACTATTGTACACACATACACATATTCAAATATACATGTAAGTATATTCATATGTAACTTATATATGTTTGTGTGTATTTGTCATGTAATCTTCCTACAGAATTAGTATGTGGTATTCTCTTGGTTTACTGCATTCACTTTCATTTCAGGAAGGGCCTTACAAATAAACATTATTCAAAGCGAGAAAGCATTTAAAATTACATTAAGGCAGAATTGGGTATTTTGGTAGTCATAATAGAGCTAGAAAGCAGCATGAAGTGAACAAAGGGCTGCACAGCAGGAAATTTATGCTTGTGAAGAGGCAATTCACACCT
This sequence comes from Cacajao melanocephalus, assembly GCA_963573385.1. Lineage (NCBI taxonomy): Eukaryota > Metazoa > Chordata > Mammalia > Primates > Pitheciidae > Cacajao > Cacajao melanocephalus. Next base: position 70,578 of record CAUYLG010051360.1, on the reverse strand, counting down.
GTTAACTACTGTGAACAGAATGAAACACAACACCAAGCTTTCCATCTAAATACAATGCTAGTTTTTTTTTAATTTTTAACATTTAAATTTTTTCCAAAAATAGTTACTGAATTAAATGATTCAGTCTATAGAATAATATAAAATAATGCCTAAACAAGGATAATGTTACAAGAAGAAATGCAAAGACATAGAATGGTAAACAAAAAATACATATATTATTATATTCCATAAGGATATTAGTAGAAAAATGGGAAAATAATGACTAAACTAGTTTAGAAAACAAAAATGTGCAAAGTCAGTAGTCTATTGGTTATAGGGCATTATAGGGAAATACAAGGACTATTCTCGTCCTCTTTTAATGAAATTTGTTTATATTGAGTTAATGGTTAGATTAGACATACTCAGTTCTCAAGATCCAGAGAGATACATAGCTAAAAATAAGACTTTCCATACATATTTAACAAGTTAAAAAAGAAATCATAGAACTCAATGAAGAAAATGTTTCTCCTAATGATACTTCATCTGCAATATTAAACAAAAACCCATCGCCAATGAATGAATGGAGAAACTGAAAACACGGAAACACATTCTGAGCATTATTCATCTCATGTGCCTTTTTCATGCGGCTACTTTCATTTGGCTGGTTTGTATTAAGTATTGCTGAGTTCAGATCCTTGCATGAATGTTTAAAACTGAGAACAGTCATTATTCACAGAGACCAAAGTTCTAAAAAATTAAAGTAGAATGAGTGCCAAAACATAAGAAGCGAGACTAAGAGCTCAGAAACATACTTCTCCAGGTGTATAGGTTTGTTTTTTCTTTACCAGTATATATTTAGCATCATTTTTCCTGTTATTATTTGTGAAACAAATTGTTCAATATAGTGATTTTGCAAGAATGGCCCTTTGCTGAAGAGGTTTCACCATAAGAAGAAAAATGGCTATCACAAGGGAATAAGAGAAGATGAGTGTAGTGAGATGTTGTCTCTTCTTCTCCCAGGGCTATTGAATCTACAAGTATGATTAATTCCTCTTCTCCTTTTTCAAAACTACCCGTAGTCTAGAAGAACCAAATTTATATGTCATCGTTTTCTAGCTGATCTCTCTATTTGTAGGAAAGCATATTTGGGTATTTTGCTGTTCTTTTTTTTTTTCTGTTTTAAAATTATTTAATATTTTTATTTATTTTTTAAAAATTTTACTTTCAGTTCCAGGATACATGTACAAATGTGCACGTTTCTTACATAGGTATACACATGCCATGGTGGTTTGCTGCACCTATCAACCCATCATCTAGGTTTTGAGTAGTGCATGTATTAGGTATTTGTCCTAATGCTCTCCCTCCCCTTGCTCCCCAAGCCCCAACAGGCCCCAGTGTGTGGTGTTCTCTTCCCTGTGTCCATGTGTTCAACTCCCACTTATGAGTGAGAACATGCGATGTTTGGTTTTTTGTTCCTGTGTTAGCTTGCTGAGGATGATGGCTTCCACCTTCATCCATGTTACTGCAAAGGACATGATCTTATTTTTTTATGGCTGCATAGTATTCCACAGTGTATGTGTATCACATTTTGTTTATCCAGTCTTCCATTGATGGGCATTTGAGTTGGTTCCATGTTTTTACAATTTATTTACATGACCAACAAATACATTTAGAAAAGCTCAGCATCACTGATCATTAGAGAAATGCAAATCAAAACCTCAATGAGATACCATCTCATGCCAGTCAGAATGCAATTATTAAAAAGTCAAGAAACAGTAGATGCTGGGGAGGCTGTGGAGAAATAGGAATGCTTTTACAGTATTGGTGGGAATATAAATTAGTTCAACCATTGTAGAAGACAAAAGTATCTAGAACCAGAAATATCATTTGATTCAGCCATCCCATTACTGGCTATATACCCAAAGGAATATAAATCATTCTACTATAAAGGCACATGCATATGTTTATTGCAGCACTATTTACTATTTAGCTCTTCTTAAAAGATCACTTTCATCATTTTATAAACTTACCCTGCTTCATATATCCAAGAAAATCTGAATCCTCAGCCAAACCTGCAAGGCTGATATCAGCAGACACTACTATCCTACTATCTTTTATTATCTCCACAATTATCTTCTTGGTGTTCTGCCTGACCATTTTGTTCACTTCTATTCATATCCTCACATTCCCCAACCTGCACTTTAACTTTAGATATTTCTACCCTAAAATGTTTCCTCTTTCAAAGGAAAAATGTTTCATTTTCTGATATGAATATCTTCTATTCCTGTGAACTCCAAATGTGAAAATGTTTAATAATTCTAGATAATTTTTAATACTGTTACCAAAGTAAAGAAATAAAAAGGCATTGTGAGACCCAGCATGGTGGCTCACTTCTGTAATACCATTGCTTTGGGAAGCCGAGGCAGAAGGACCACTTGAGGCCAGAAATTGAGAACAAGCCTGGACAACATAGCCACATCCTGTCTTTAAAAAAAAAATTAGCTGGGCGTGGTGGTTGTGCCTCTATTCCCAGCTACTCAGGAGACTAAAGAAGGAGGGTCACTTGAACCCAGGAGTTTGTAATTACAGTGAACTATAATCATGCCATCGAACTCCAGCCTGAATGACAGAGTGAAACCCTGTCTAAAATATAAAATATATAAAATTTAAAAAATTAAAAAGGCACTGTGAAAATGTATCTCATGATTTCCTTATCTTATGTCTTCAAATAGACGTGATTATTTTATCCTAAAGCTTTAAAGTCTTGTGGCTTTTTGAACCTCTATGTAGAATTTCTTTATTTGCATTCTAACCTCTATGCTTATAAATGCTCAGAAAATGTAATAAAGATATACGGTAATCAATCATCCTGAGGGAATGTGTTCTCTTTCCAGGTCCACAAAGTGGGGTAGTTTTAAGGGCAAAACTTCCCAGTGCCATGCCCTGCTCCCATCTCTCTCCATCCGGGAGATTTAACGGTTTATGTGTAAATTTCACGGGCGCAAGAAGACACAAAAAATCACTTCAGGTGAAGTTCTAAGGAACTCCTTTAATTGGCCCAGGGTCTTAGAGAAGGTGGGGGTTCCTCCTAGGTTAAAAGTCCCCTTCTTCCACACCCCTTTGGACTCCATGTTTGGGTTCCCTTCCACGAACACTCCCTTTGTGGATTTTCTGTCTATTGGATCTCCAGCTCTTTGGAATCCCCTCCCACATAGTGGGAGCTCTCTTTTCCCTCCTGGATTTCCCCTCTGGGGTCCGCTTCCACCCAATGTGGAAGCTGCTTTCCCTCTCCTAAACTCCATCTCTCTCTCTCAATTCCTTACCACTCAGTGTGGAAGCTGCTTTCCTCTCCTGGATTCCATCTTTCTGGATTCTCTCACACAATGTGACAGCGGCTTTCCTCCTCTGGTATTCCGCCTCTGGGAACCCTTCTCATGCAGTGTGAGAGCGGCTTTTCTTTCTCTCACTCAGTGTGAGACTGAGCTGTTTCTCTCCCCTCCTTTTTCTCTCTGCTTTAAATAAATCACTTTCTACAACACTTCTTGAGTCTGGCATTTACTGCGCACTTCGCCGTGGTCTCCTCTCTTATTCTTGAGAGGGTGATAGACCAAGAACCTGGAGAAACGTCCTCTCAGGGGAACTGAAGGCACACCTGAACCCCTGAAACCCAATATAACAATCCCAGTTTGCTTCAGACAGTTATTTCTAGAATAGGAGACTTTTAGCACTAAAACTGGGAAAGACCCATGCAAACTAGAACAAGTTGGCCACCACACAAAGATTTCTCAAGTATAAAATAGTAAAAGTAGTTACATATCGCTAATAGTAGTTTACATGAAATGAACATACATTTAGTATCAGGTATTCTGTGAAAATAGAGCCTTTATGGCAGAAAACAGTTTCTGCTCCCATATTCCAATAGTCCTAAAATACAAATCTTTAATTTTCAAGGTTTGGTTATTTAATTAATGCTAGTAACATTGGAATAACTGTTAATGTGGACTGATGGAGAAGGCTTAGTAGAAGTCTGACAAACCATGGGTAAGTCACAACATTGGAGGCAAAACATAACTAAAAATGACACTTATTAGTATGCCAAAGATAAGTTATTAGTGTCTAATTAATAATAGTTTTATAATGCTACTGATAGCATAGGGGTAAAGAGTGGGTGCTCTTGTTAGGCTGCCTATATTTAAATTGGCTCTACTACTCAAAACCTTAGTTTCATTTTCTTTTAAATTTCAGTGCTAACATTAATTATATCATTGTATTCTTCCTAGTTTCAAATTATAATGCTTATACATACATAGAAAAGTGCCTGGCATATAAAACACAGTTCTAGATGATTTTCATTGCTGCTGATGATGAAAATGTTGGTAATGATAGTGCTAGTGGTGCTCAAAAAAAAAAAATGTTACCTGACTGATTTTGACTATTACTTTAATAAGGAATTGAGGATGCGCTTATGTCAGTAGATTAAGTAGGAATAATTTGCAATATAGATTAGAGGCCAAACAGTGTATATTTGGATACGATAAAGGAGAGTATATAAAGAGCATCAAATAATCTCTAACTATGGCCAATCTGGTTAAATTTGATAAAATTCTATGTCTGTATATGTATTTCACCCCTTTCATAATTTGAATGAAATAACTGAAAAGTAATAGAAGATATATACCTAGAAAGACAAATAGAATAAGAAGAAAGACAACAGTGAATAAGAGATTTCAACAGAATTATGAAAGGTGATTAGTGATTATAAAAGAAGTAAAGGATGAGTGATATTGTTTGGCTGTGTCCCCACCCAAATCTCATCTTGAATTCCCACAGGTCATGGAAAGGACCCGGTAAGAAGTAAATGAATCATGGGGGCCAGTCATCCTTGTGCTGATCTAATGATAGTGAATATATCTCATGAGATCTGATGGTTTTAAAAATGGGAGTTTTCCTGCACAAGCTCTCTTATCTGCCACCATGTGAGACATGCCTTTCACCTTCCACCATGAGTAGGAGGCTTCCTTAGCCACATGGAACTGTAAGTCCAATAAACCTCTTTCTTTTGTAAATTACCCAATCTTGGGCATGTCTTCATCAGCAGTGTGAAAATGGACTAACACTATAAATTGGTAACAGTAGAGTGAGGCGTTGCTGAAAAGATACTCAAACATGTGGAAACAACTTTGACACTGGGTAACAGGCGAGAGTTGGAACACGTTGGGGGGCTCAAAAGAAGACAAGAAAATGTGTGAATGTTTGGAACTTTCTAGAGACTTGAATGGTCTTGAGGAAAATGCTGACAGTGGTGTGAACAACAGTCCAGGCTGAAGTGGTCTCAGGTCTAGATGAGGAAGTTCTTGGGAACTGGAACAAAGGTGACTCTTGCTATGTTTTATCAGAGATTAGCAGTGTTTTGCCTTGCTCTAGAGATTTGTGGAACTTTGAACTTGAGAGAGATGATTTAGGAAATCTGGTGGAAGAAGAAATTTCTAAGCAATACAGTATTCAAGAGGTGACTTGTGGGCTACTAAATACATTTCTTTTAAAAGGGAAACATAGCATAAAAGTTTGGAAAATTTGCAGCTTGACAATGCAATAGAAAAGAAAATCCTATTTTCTGAGTAGCAATTCAAGCTGGCTGCAAAAATTTGCATCAGTAACAAGGAGCTGAATGTTAATCCCCAAGACAATGGGGAAAATGTCTCTAGGGCATGTGAGAGGTCTTCATGACAGCCCCTCCCATCACAGGCCCAGAGGCCTATGAGGAAAAAGTTGTTTCATGGGCTATGCCCAGTGTCTCCATGCTGTGTGCAGCCTAGGGACTTGGTGCCCTGCATGCCAGCCACTCCAGCTGTGGCTGAAAGGGGCCAAGGTACAGCTCGGGCCATGGCTTCAGAGGATGCAAGGCCCAAGCCTTGGCAGCTTCCACATGGTGTTGAGCCTTCTTTGGGTGCACAGAAGTCAAGAATTGAAGTTTAGGAACCTCTGCCTAGATTTCAGAAGATATATGGAAATGCCTGGATGTCCAGGCAGAAATTTGCTGCAGGGGTGAGCTCTCATGGAGAACCTCTGCAAGGGCAGTGCAGGAGAGAATTGTGGGGTCAGAGCTTGCCCACAGAGTCCCTACTGGAGCATCACTGAGTGGAGCTGTGAGAAGAGGGCCACTGTCCTCCAGAACCCAGAATGCTAGATCCACCAATAGCTTGCACCATGTGCCTGGAAAAGCCACAGACACTCAACGTCAGCCCATGAAAGCAGCCAGGAGGAAGGCTATATCCTGCAAAGCCACAGGGCCAGAGCTGATCAAGACTATAGGAACACACCTTTTGCATCAGTGTGACCTGGATGTGAGACACGGAGTCAAAGAGATCATTTTGGAGCTTTAAGATTTGTTATTTTACTTTGGAAGTGACACTAATTACATGATTATGCAAATAACCACTTCCTTTCTCTCTCCCTTTTTGTATATCGCCACAGTCCTAGTTTGAATGTTGGATAGCTATTCAGGAACCTAATCTAGGACCAACTAGCTATTTAAAGTTTAATTTATTAAATTTGCCACAATATAACTGCAGATCTCATTTCTAGCACAGTTCTGAAGGGATAACCATCAGGAGGTGAAGTAAATCCAGGACCAGCTTTATGGGTTTACAACATGTACATTCACACAGACTCTTGTACCTAGCTTAATTCCCTACTGTCGCCATCTTGAAATTCCTAATAATTTTTGAACAAGGGGCCCAGATTTTTCTTTTTGCACTGAGCCCCCAAAATTGTGTAGCCTCATCCTGACTAAATTAGGAGTTCACTTCATGAAGGCCCAAACTGTTGAATTCACTAATGCAAGGAGACATTGCTACAAATCTTGGAAATGAGGAATGTTTCAGGTAGCGAGCATATGATTTTGCTTCAATAGTTGGAGCTCTGACGCACATTGATCACTTGTCAATAATGGTAGATTAAACAAACATCCTGACTAACCTGGGTTCAGTATTTTTCTGGGCTGATCATGCTAAAATTTGGTGGTCAACCTGTGGCTCTTCATTGTAATATAACAGAATTTACTCCAGAACAGGCATTGTTAATTTATATTTTAAAGCCAGGGCTTTTTGATTTCCACAGACTAAAAAAAAAATTATGTGGAAAGTTTTATTGCCACTGTCCATTAGATGCAGAGATCTTGACAGTATAAAAGTATCAATCTGGGGCTGGTTATGTGATGAACGCAAGCAGAAACTAAATGGAATTGAATCACACTATGATGATTCTCCACTAAAGATAAAAATGATTGATAGCAAAATATAAATATCTGGAATGGCACCAAATGAAGATGAATGGAAAACTCGTTTTTTCACTAGTAGCATAAATTAAATTCTATTGTGTATGCACACATTCTTTTAAGGTAACTTTTCCTCCTTCTTCCTCATTCTCTTGATTTCATAATTTTCAATTTTCTCCACTGACATAAATCTTGTTTCTTGTATCTCAAGACCAATTTTCTTTTGAAAGGAGTTCTACAATGGTAATTAAGTATATTTCATAATTGCAAATGGTTTTAGGGAACTATGCTCTAATGAATTATTTAGATTTTTCTTTGATAGGAGGGAGAAGGAGATGTTTCATGAAATATCTTACTCATCTTTGCATATTTAATAATGTTATTTCACTTAATCATCTCAAAATCCCAACCCTGAGCAATTATATGTATAATTTTACTAAATATTTTTGTTATTTGGAAAATTATATATTACACTTCATTTTACCACCAAAGAAAATGTGCCCATTTTAACACATCTGAAGACATATCTGATGCTTTTATTCATCAATTGATAATTGCTTATTTTATTTTATTCATTAGCTGATACCTCTTGAGCACTCAATATATCCCTCATAGATTTTATATACATGGTTTGACATGATATTGGTATTATCAACATTTTTTAAATGACTAAATTAAACATTGGAGAGGTTGCCTTACATTTACATGTTGACAAACTTTAAACAATTATTTATGTTTATACAATTAGTTGCAGCAGAATGAAAAATTGAATTTGGATCCACCTAACTTCAAGGCCATGTCATTTCTACTGCATTATGAGAAAAGTGGAGATATTTGACCCCTAATGAGGTAATTGGAAAATTACTGAATTAAAGCCTCAAAGTGATCGGGGATAATATTTGGAGTCAGTAGAATGGAAAAAGAGCTATGGGTGTGCATCATGAAAAGTTCACAGATAAAAGAAACTTCTAAATGTAATATCTGTTTTTATTAAGCTATTTAAATTTAGAATGTTTGGTACATAATAAATGATTGTGAAGAAATCTGTCTAGCCATCTATCTCTCTACCTACCCACCTATAATTGCTCTATATAGATCCTAAGATTAATAATATAGTTTAAACAATGTAGCTACAGTCTAATATTTTATAATGGTTATTGTTCACTAATTTGGTTATTTCACAATAAATTCCATGAATGCTTGATAAAACCTGAGGTCATACAATAATATAGTCATTAAAATATTATCTTCTCAGATTAGACCATCTGGGTTCCAGCTTGGTTTCTTTATTTGCAAGTTAATTTATCACTTAATTAATCTCTCCAAGCTTAGGTTTTCTCACCTAAAAAATAGACTGTCTAAAGTTAACTATCCCTTAAGATCTTTGTAAGAATATAAGTGATGTAATAAATGTAAAAGGCACTATCTGGGACATAGGTGGCAGTCAATACGTGATAACTGTTAAGATCAAATGAGGCTTCAGATTTCTAGAATTGCTAGACCTATTCTGGAAACTTTATCCAATTTAACTGAAAATGAGTTAGAATATATTCCAATTACTGAATGATTGCAAATCACCAGAAACACACATAATGAATATGGTTGAGTCACAAAAATGGATATGTAGAAATTAAGTCAAGTAGTGAAAAGTCTAGATACTCTTCGTAGTTAATTTTTTATGAACAGTAGTCTGTGAACATCAAAGAATATGAAAGATGAAAACATCTTTTCCATGGCAATGAAAAACCTATCTAAATATAGGTCTCACAGGGCCAATGTAATTTATGTGCATTTTCTATATGTTCTCTTTGCCAAGGACATTGTCACACTTCACATACTGATGTGGAAGGAAGACTTCTATATCAGTTAAGAATATATCCCTTCTTAAGTTATATGACATATATAATATGCATAAAATATAAAATATTATATATACATATACAATATATAATATATACATATATTACAGATTCTATATGCATACATTATATATAACATATAATATGTACATATGTTATAATATATACTTTCCTCTGCAAAACTATGAAAATGTAGTTTTAATAGAGGCCCTACTTGGTTCTTTGTTCCTCTTAAAGTCTCTAACAACTTTTTTATAACAGATGCTTTTCTAAAAACAATTAAATGAATTATTCATAAAATTGCCTTTTTGTTCAATTACTTATAATACCGAAAACGCATTATAATGTGTAATTATATTTTTCCAACATAATTACTGAGTATAATGACAATGTATAATTCTTTATGAGACTACATGAAGAAAATTGCACTGCTCACGCATAATGCTATAATCGTTACACTTTGTTATTCCAAAAAATTATTATGATTTATTATTTTAAATAGACCATAAGATCATTTCACAGACAGAACAAAAAAATAATTTTCTGTTTAGGGTGAGTGAGATAGCACCTTGAAAAAAAAAAAGTGGAGATTCTATCATAATATACTTCAAGCTCATGTGTTTTTATTTATAACATTATATGATTTACACAAAACATTGCTTGGTTTTCCATGAAAGACACGATACAAAACGTTTTGGTGATGTGAAATTTTCTTGTACGAATCAGCCCCATTGTGTGAAAATAAAATAACAATATCAAATTATATTTTTCCAGGACCAAAATATATGTTAGTGTTACATAAGGACTTTTAGGAAGCTGGGTTTTCTATTTTTGGTCATTGGATTTACTTCACTAAGTGATTGTTTTAGTAAAGTCAGCTATATCAAATTATTTGGCAACTTATACTTCTTTCTTGTGAGTAGTTAGCTAACTAGAAAACCTGAGTCACTCTAATGTTGGCGAGGTTTATAATTTACACAGTTACTCTTCACTCATAATTCAAATGAACATCATAACAATAGTAATTCTAAATTCAAGTTTTCCATATAACACAGTTTAAAAGCTAAAGAAAGGAACAAAATTCGCTGTAATTATATTTATTCAACAGCAAAAAGCTTGTTTCAATGATGCCTAAAGATAAATTATCTTGAATTGTCTTACTTCACTTTTTTCTACATAATAAAAATGCAAATTGGAATTTGCCTCAAAGAATAATTTTGTTTTATTGGACATGTTAACAGTGTGAATTTTTTCATGTATGTGCACCAAGAGAACTACAAAATTCTTTGTCAAGGGCACTGTCCACAATTCCATTAAAAATGCAGTTTTTATTTTTGTGAGAAAAAAGCCCTAATTTTAGAGGTATTGAAAATGCACAGCTAAAAGTAGGTCCATGTAAATGACTTGGAAGAAATCTAAATCACACCAAGCATGGAAAGCACAGAACACAGATATAATGTAAAAACATTTGTTTCTCTTCTTTTAGGTTGCTCTATCCTCAGATTTATCTGAATGCTAAACATAAACTTTTGTGTCGATTAGTGATGGTTTTATATGGAGTCTTTCATTTGGGTTCAGTTCCTGTTGTTAACATGCAAAGATAAAAATATTTCATACATATTGAATATTGGTATGTGAGAAATGGTTAACAACACTACAGAAATTTCTCTTCCAGTTAGGGCTTTTATTTGTGATTTTTGTTTATTTGAAATAATATACAAACATTATTGAAAATGAAAGAAACAATTATAAAAAAGTATTAAGTTTGAAAGTTTGGTTACCCCCAAAAGTGTGTATTTATATATTGGTAAGTTGTGATTTTCAGAACACAACTTTAGTCACAAATTTTACTTTACAATATTTAAAAGATGATACATAAAAGCAGGCTGATGCAGAAAATTAACTGAATGAAACTGAAACCAAAATTAGAATATGTAACTATTTTTTAAAACATTCTAGTTCCCGAATGTATAAAAATAAAAATGCAATAAACATAGCTGCAACAAAATTATAGCAAAGACAATATTTCTGAAATTTTTTATATATCAGAATCATTAAATTTTCCTCCACAGTTTTATATTCTCTCATTATCAATATCAACTAGTTTATTTAAAACCACTTTGTTACATTAAGACAAGTAAATGATATGTTTCTACACAAATAATTCATATATTTAAATTTTAATATTCTTTATTTAATGATGAAACAGTAACTTTTGCTTCAGTTAGGGAGATTGGCTTATGATTTGTTTTGTTTTATTTAACTCTTAAAGTTAATTCGAATTATGTTGCATATTAAAATTAAAATATTTTCTTTTTCTATACAAATGTTCTGGGATAAGACATGAACAGACACACCTATTATACTGGATGTTAAAATAAAAGAGATGAAATACATGTGAAGATTTAAGACTTTTTCCTCAGAGTGAGTGAAGTAACAGGTTGGATAATATTCTGATAATGTAGCTGTATGGTAAATTCTGGACACATTATCCTTGGTTGATTAATACTAATATACCTAAATAGATATATAGAAAGAAGACACAGTAGGATGTAAGTTTAAAGTATAAGTTCTATTCACCAAAATATTTTGAGGGACTTGTGTGTGACAGACAGTAAGGAAAAGAGATAATTCTCTGGATCCTTTAATTTTTGGAAATATAGTCCACTTAATCTAAGTATTGTAGCAATAACGTGGTCATTTTAAAAATGTTTTCTTCTTTATGAGTTGAAAAACAACATTCTACGAGTTTCTAATCATGTATATTTATATAATTGTCTATGTGTGTTTCTCTATGCAAAGGTATATGTGTAGTGAATGGCTCAGATAATTTCTTATACTGAAAAATCTAAAAACTACTTCAGCCAAGACTTGTTAATACATAAAAGAAGAGTTAAATTGATAAATATTGAATTATTTTTTATGTTTTCAATTTTCATGACTACAAATCAGGTAACATTTCCTGTACTCACTATAATCCTAATTAGAAGGTAGAATGAACTCTTCTTCTGCACATCATATCATATATATTTCTGCCATAGATCCTATAATTAATTATTGTGATTACTTAATAGTGTTGTATTTTTAATTTAATTTTTTATTTCCATTTTTATTTTAGATTCAGGGGTATATGTCCAAGTTACTTATTAGGACATATTGCATGGTTCTGAGGTTTGGGCTTCTATTGATCCTGTCACCCAGACAGTGAGCATATTACTCTTTCTAATAATATTTCTCTTAAGAGTAATGATCACATATCTTTAATCTTTATTACCCTCATTCAGCATGATTCAGTATTGATATATGCATTATGAATTGATGATGCTTTGTGTTTGAATGAATCATGACTAGTTGGAGAATGTGGAAATTGTACCCATAGAATTAAGAAAGATTAAGATTAAGAAAGATGCAAAGGCATAAGAATGACACAATGGACTTTGGGGACTCGGGGAAATGGTAGGAAGGGGGAGAGGGATAAAAGACTACAAATTTTGTGCAGTGTATACTGCTCAGGTGATGAGTGCACTAAAATCTCACAAACCACCACTAACGAACTTACTTATGTAACCAAACACCACCTGTTCCCCAAGAACCTAGGGAAATAAAAATATTTTTTTAAAAATTAAGAAAGATAAGATTAAGATAACCACAAAAATAATTCTAAAATAGAAGTCTTCATATAAAAATCAGTGTCTGTCATTAGAGTAACATATTCTAATAAATAAATGAATATAATACCTACATTAGAGATGAAATTAATGTAAGTTACTATATGTATTAGCGTTCTTTGGAGAAGCAGAACCAATAGGATGGATGGAAGAATGGATAGGTAGGTAAATAGATAGATACATATATACATACGTACATACATGCATAGACAGATGAATAGATAGATGAGATGCAATTTATTAAGGGAATTGGCTCACATGATTATGAACATGAGGAAGTCCAAGATCAAGGCAGCAGTAGATTAGGGCCATATCTCTCTGTTTCCTAGATGGCACCTTGAATGCTGCATCCTCTGGAGGGGAGGAGCTCTGCGCTCACATGGGAGAAGAGCAGAAGAGAGTGAACTCACTCCCACAAGAATTTTTAAAGCTGCATGAATATATTCATGAGAGTGGAGCCCCTAAATACCTGACACCTCCCCTGAGGCCCCACTGTTGCACTGAGCATTAAATTTAACGTGAATTTTTAGAGGGGTCAAAACATTGAAATCATAGCAGTAAAAAGCAGTGATAGGCATGAAAGAAAAAGAAGAAAGAAAGAGAGAGAAGAGAAGAGAGAAAGAGAGGAAGGAAGGAAGAAAGAAAGAAAGAAAACTGACACAAATTATTCTTTCTCTGAAAAAAATAATTAGTTGGAAAATTTTTAAAATAAAGAAATTAGCAGCTAATTATTTTTATGTTTCAGGAATTTTTGTTTGTTTTTCTTTTAGATATAATCACTAAAAAATTTTGGACTAAATATAATATGACAGAATATTATAACTAACATGTGAAGATAACTAAATAAGTTAACTTATGTTTAAATATTTATCTATAAACTTGAATTACCCACCTCTATTGGCTATCCTGAAAATTAATCAAGTAAATACAAAGTGGAGATTTTGTTTAGCCTCATAAATGTGATTAAGTGTCATATTAGACATTTAAGAAGTATACCAGTGGAAGATCTCCCTGGAAGTATGCCTGGTGACAGATTAGAAGGGATCAAGGTTAATGGAGTAGTTGGAAATGATACTTATATATAATGCAGGTTGGAAATGAAAGATGTTATATAGGAGAAAGATTACTTTAAAAGTAGATGGGAAACAAAACCTCATACAGGAACCAAAGTCTTAAATTTCTATAGAATGTAAGAAGCAAAGGATAAAGTATTTCATAATACAATTTTAGAATTTAAAAAACAGATGGTTTCCTCAGCATACATTCAGATGTCCTTAATGCTTTCCAAACCACGAATATAAAGTTAATTATTTGGGAATTAGTATAATTTGTTTTAAAAATCTTGTTTCCAAATAAGTAGCATTTCAAGAATTCTATTTGCCTTTTACTGGTTAAATTTCAGTTCATCTATATTTATACACATTATCTTTGACCACTCCTTACTATACACCCTTCTTCTACCATTTTATATGTTATAATGGCAGTGAACTTTTCAGTGGTCTTGAAATATAATATATTTGGATAATGTGCTAACATATTCATACTTTGCCTGAATATTCATTAAGCTTTTAAATATATTTTAGTGAAAATGCAATTGATAAAGATAATTTTTTTTTCAAAATAGAACTATAAATTATTGGACTAGAAAATTGAGAATTAGTAGAAATGAGCAATAAAATTATATTTGTAAAAGTTACTGCAGTACGTATTTCGAAATTACTTACTTCTGTTAACTCCACAGCATATGGATTGAAGTTTGAAAGCAAGTGACATTTTAGAAATTTCTTTAATGAATTTTTCATTCAAATGACATTGGTGAGCCTTAAGGAATCTCTAACTCTATTATAATTAAAGTTTAGTAAGAGTCAGGAAAGAGACTTTTGAAAATGGCAAAATGATGTGTTCCTGTATCAAGATATGTTTCCTACTTTAAGAAATCGTACTCCTCTATTGATACGGTTTTATTCAATATGATTTTCAGTAGAAACGGATTTTTACTAGAAAATACATGATGACATATACACGACTAGTGGACTGGTAGTTTGTAGAAAATGTACTTCAATAGTTTTATATCCCATTTTGAATTTAGTTCTGGAAAATTAATACAGACGGTCTCTGACTAATTAAGAGAGAAAGAAACTTTTAAAATGGCATTAAGAAAAAATACAGTTTTACTATTTATAGGAATTTTCTTTTATTTTCAAAATATAACTTGCAAAATTTGACTGGAATATTCACAAGGGAGAGCAATTTCTCAAAAATTATATACGGAGATTCTTAATGGACAGAATAACAGCAAAGAGAGAATAGTAAATGCAGATTTCTTAGAACTCTAGGATGACTAATTTAGGCCATTTGAACATGGGCTTATTCAAGAAATACAGCACTGTTTCTGACTATGACTTTGATAGCTGAGAATTATTTTCCACTTCAAATATAAAAGTTAATGCTTTAATAAAATAAAAAGAAAAGAAAAGATTAACGTGGTTCTAGAATATGAAAAAATAATCATTTTTGGCTTTTTTCAGTTTAATTAAAATTGAATTGCTTTGTAGTTGCTTTCCACAAAAAACAACAATGGAAAGGTTAGTTGCCTTTGTTTCTAGGCAGAATCAACTTATACATAACAGTAAAGTTTGCATGGGAAGTTCACACCCACATGTTCACAGAGCAGTATGTCTGTGAAGCACAAGAGCAACACTCCCTTGAAAGCCTTTTGCTCCTCTTGAAAAAGGGAGTTTTATGAAAAGGCCATATATGCAAAAAGATCCCCAAACCCAGAAGGAGCCGAGAAAACAAGAAATGAAGCAGACAAACCCAGTTTGTTGCTATAGCGTTATTTATTTGGGGAACTTAAGAACAAAGCGTGGTGTTGGGTGGTTGCAAGACAGGTAGCTCCCTGCTCCATTACTCTCCAGACACAAGGCTTATATACCATAGAGAAAGTGTGTACCTGCTCTATAGAAACAATTAAAGACAACCCTAGAACAGGCTTTATGCGTCGTAGTCTATAACTCATCCCATAATGTCAAAGTTCACATGTTCTTACACTAAGGACAGGAAATAAAATAAAAATCAGGAGGCATAGATGGGACTGAGCTAAATTAGAAGTCAACTTGCTGGATTAGCATCCAAGATAGCGTCACTTTTGACTCCACAAGACTGTCAAAAGCAGTCACACACTGGCACAATCCCTGAACAAGAATCATACGTGAAGTAAAAGTCTGATGTGCTGTTGGACTTGTGCTGAAATAAACACAAACACGCAGGTGTCTTTTAACTTCTTTTCCACTACCCAGTAGTGGGACAGCTGGATTGAATGGTAGATCTTTCAGTTCTCTGAAATTTCAAAACTGTTTTCCTTAGAGGTTGTACTAATTTACATTTCCACTAATGTACATTCACACAGCAGTGTATACATGTTCCCTTTTCATCACACCTGCACCCACATCTATTATTTTTTGATTTTCTAATAATGACTATTCTGGCTGTGGTAACATGATATATTATAGTATTAATTTGAATTTCCCTGATGATTAGTAATATTGAGCATTTTTTCAATATATTTTTGAAAATTGGCCAACATGGTTGTAGCCATTTATATGTCTTATTTTGAGAAATGTCTGTTCATGTGATTTGCTCACTTTCTAATGAGATTATTTATTTTGTTCTTGATTCTTTTTTTGAATGCCATTCTAGATATTTGTCATTTGTCAGACTTATAGTTTGCAAATATTTTCTCCCATTCTTTTTTTTTTTTTTTTTTTGAGATGGAGTCTTGCTCTGTCACCTAGGCTGGGGTGCAGTGGCACAATCTCAGCTCACTGCAACCTCTGCCTCCTGGGTTCAAGCAATTCTATCTCAGCCTCCCCAGTAGCTTGTACTACAGATGCTTAGAGACAGGGTTTCACCATATTGGTCAGGCTGTTCTCGAACTCCTCACCTCCTGTGATCCACCCACCTCAGCCTCCCAAAGTGTTAGGATTACAGGCATGAGCCACCAAGCCCAGCCTTTTCTTCCACTGTTTAGGTTGTCTGTTTACTCTGCTGATTTTGCTGTTCAGAAGCTTTTTAGTGTAATTAGGCTCCACTTATTTTGTTGTTGTCGTTGCTTTTGCTTTTAGGGGTCTTAATCATAAATTCTTTGTCTAGGCTGATGTCCAGAAGAGTTTTTTCTAGATTTTCTCCTAGAATTTTTATGGTTTCAGGTCTTAGATTTAAGTTGTTCATCCATCTTGAGTTAATTTTTGTATATGGTGAGAGATAGGGATCCAGTTTCATTCTTGTCCATGTGGCTATACAATTTTTCCTGCAATGTTTATTGAATAGTGTGTCCATTTCCCAGAATATATTTTTATCTGCTTTAAGATCAGTTAGTTCTAAGTATTGGCTGAATTTCTGAGTTCCCTATTCTGTGACATTGGTCTAGGTGTTTGTTTTTATACCAGTACCATGCTGTTTTGGTTACTCTGGCCTTGCTGGATAATTTGAAGTCAGGTAATGTTATACTTCTAGATTTGTTCTTTTTGCTTAGAATTGTTTTTGCTGTTTGAGCTGTTTCCTGGTTCCATATGAATTTTAGGAATTTTTCTTGTTCTCTGAAAAATGACATGGGTATTTTGACAGGAATTGCATTGAATCTGTAGATTGCTTTAGGCAGTATGATCATATTCACAGTATCGATTCTTCTAATCCATGAGCATGGGGTTTTTTTTTTCTGTTTGTGTCATCAGTGATTTCTTTCATCAGTGTTTTGTAGTTCTCCTTGCAGAGATCTTTCACCTCCTTAGCTAAATCTATTTCTCAGAATTTTGTTTTATTTTTGTAGCTATAGTAAATGTGATTGAGTTTTTTATTTGATTCTTAGCTTGCTTGTTGTTGGTGTATAGCACTGATATTGATTTGTATATGTTGATTTTAAAAGCTGAGACTTTACTGAATTTATTTATCAAATTGAGGAGTCTTTTGCAGTAGTCTTCAGGGTTGTCTACGTATCATCAGCAAACAGAGATAGTTCGAATTCTTCTTTTCCAGTTTGGCTGTCCTCATTTCTTTCTCTTGCTTGATTGGTCTGGCTAAGTCTTACAGCACTAATGTTGAATTAAAGTGGTCAAAGTGGACATCCTTGTCTTGTTCCAGTTTTTAGGGGGAATGGTTTCAATGATCCAGTATATTGTTGGCTCTGGGTTTGCTGTATATGACTTTTACTATTCTGAGGTCTCTCCCTTCCATGCCTAGTTTGTTGAGAGTTTGTATCATAAAGGGAATTCTAAATCTTATCAAATGTTTTTTCTGTATCTATTGAGATTATCATATGGTTTGTTTTAATCATGTTTATGAGGTGAATTGAATCATGTTTATTCATTTGTGTATGCTGAATCACCCTTGAGTCTCTGGGATGAAATCCACTTGATTATGGTGAATGATCTTTTTGGCACTGTTGGATTTGGTTTGCTAATTTTTTGAGCATTTTACATTGACATTCAGAAAGGATACTGGGCTTTTTTTTTTTTTAATGTCTTTCTGGCTTTGGTATCAGGATGATACTGGTTTCATAGGATGAGTTAGGAAGGAGTCCCTCCTTTTTAATCTTTTGGAATATTTTCAGTAGAATTGGTGTTTTTGTTTATTTTATGTATTTCTCTATGTGACACAGTCATATGTTCTTATTCTTTATTATTATATTGTTAGGTAGAAAACAACTGAATGGCAATTAAAAATGTCTGTGGATTTTAAATTGTTTAGCAATACTTTAATAATTTTTTAAAATATAGGGTATAAACATGACAAGATCCAACAACTCACTAGAAAAAGTTTTAAGTCTTAATGTCTCTTACTAAATCACTTAGAAGATTTAAGTAAAAACTTAAACTATTCTTGAGATCTTAAAGTGCCTATCTTTTAAGAGAGTACTTGTTACAATGGCAATTCCATTTTAAATGAATTACTACTTATTTGTTTAAGAAAATCTTAAATTCTTTACACTTTTCAAGTGATAAAGAAATCGAAGAAGGCTTAAAACTATCTAGACTCCAACTGTCCAAAAATAAACACTGTATAAACAAAGACTAGATTCTAAAAATCTCTCTCTATTAACGCTTAAAGCAAAATTAAAATCCTTAAAATAATAGTTCAATAATATTTTTTAACAGAAAAATTAAATGACAGTTTATTTTTTCAAATGACATTAATTTCTAAATTATACTTTCAGAATTAAGAAGTATTATTAAAAAACAAAAAGAAATTGCAATCTTGTATTTTTAAACCTTTTCAGGAAAAACAGTAGGTGTGAATTTATCTCTTTCTCCCCCTTTACATCTTTTATATTCAGCCTGTTCATTTTGATTTTATTGTTTTCAGTCTTCTTTTGTTATCCCTTCTGTCTTATACACCATTTTTCTAAGGTATTTTTGGAACGATTATTTATTATACTTAATGAAATAAGCATTTCCAAAATGTGCTGATATTTCTATTTGTATTTAGCCTTTTTTTCCTGAGGTTAGGCTCACTTTTCAATTCTCCTTTTTACTGACTACTTATTTTATAAAACCATGTTTTTTTTTTAAACTTTATAAAAGTAGGACTACATCAGCTATAATTTATTTAAGAGTATGACAAGTTATTTGAGATCATTCCATATTTCCTTGAGTCATTCTTCTTTTATTCTGTGTTCTAGCTGTCTTCTACTTATGTTGATTTCCTCCTTTTTCTCTTACATCCATGCACAGCTCCTATGAATTGCTTTGTGATTAATCTATGTTATGAAGGACTATGAGTTGAATAACCAGTGAAATTTTGACAAGTAAGTCGGAGCCACATTACCTTCTAGTTTGTGTCTGTTGTCTCTAACTCATTATGCATGGATATGTATATTGTAGCTGTCACCTCAATTTTGCAAACAACCTATGTCCCTCCTTGGTCATTGACCCTGATCTGACAGTCACCATATTCCTTTTCTTCTAACCCTGGTAATGTTCCAGAGCAAAGAGCCTATGTCAAAGGATTAGGGCAATTTAACTAACTGAGATCTGAGGAAATAGCTGCAGCTTTTGATAGTGACCTATGCTTTTTGCAGTTTTCACAGGTTTGGCAGATATGTTTTATAATTTGACAGTATTTACTTTTTTTTTTTTTTTTTTTTTTTGAGACAGAGTCTTGTTCTGTTGCTCAGGCTGGAGTGCAGTGGAGCAATCTCACTGCCACCACGGCCTCCCAGGCTCAAGTGATTCTCTTGATTTAGCCTCCTGAGTAGCTGGAGTTACAGGTGTGCACCAGCACTCCCAGCTAATTTTGTATTTTTACTAGAGACAGGGTTTCACCATTTTGGCCAGGCTGGTCTTCAACTTCTAACCTCAACTGATCCACCTGTCTCGACCTCCCAAAATGCTGGGATTACAGGTGTGAGTCACCATGTTTGGCCAGTATTTACTTTTGAATATAAAGTTTTTCTTCTTTCTTTTCTGTTTTGTCATAAGAACAAGAGGGGATTTTAAAAGTCTTTACTAGAAGATTCCCCAGGAGTTAAAATTCTGAAAATTTTAAATATTTTAAAATTGAATATGTAATAGCATAACGTATTGAAAAAATTCCCTTATGAAGCAACTAAACAACAGATACTAATAGTGAATAATGCAAAAAGCCTATTATTATATTACTCTTTCATCCAACTTAGAAAAATTTCATTTTTTAAATTAGACAAGTACCAATTGAGCATTTCTGTTTACCATGCACTGAACTAGCTATGGTGTAAATCACAAAGATGAATGAAGCATAGACTCTGAACACTGGGTATTTTAAATGTCATTGAGGTGATATTGTTGGTATGCATATGTCTGTGGTTAGAAAATGTTATCATTTGGGCTTAAGGAGAAGGAAAAAATGTTATCATATATGGTATTGCTTGTGGCTTTAGCTTAAGGTAAAAGAGAGAATTTAGATGACAAATAGTGTTGCTTATGACACAGAAAGACATAAAACAGATAGTAAATCAGGATGGAACGGTAACTTTAAAAAAATGATGAAGACTTCACAATAAGGTATTTATATGTACTAGAACAGTGTAATAAATCCTAGTACCTGCTGAGTGTCCTTTATGAAAAGAGAGCAGGAGAACCAGTCAGATGAGTGTACAAAAATGTGGATCTGACACACGAGCAGTGGGGTGGAAGGCAATTTGTGGGATACTCAGGACAACGTAAGTTAAGATGCATATTGTAATTGAGAAACAGACTGTGATTACACAGTTTATGTAATCAAAAAATATATGTAACCTGTGTAAAACTGGGTTGCTATAAGTCTTTCAATATCATGTCAAATTTTAAGACCCGAGTGAAACTAACCAAAGGAAAAAAAAAACAAAAGGTAAAAAATAAAACTAAAACCTTTCAAAACCAACCAACAAACAAAGGAATTTAATTAAATTTATAAGTTCTGCAGTATTGCTTAAAACTGTCCTCACGCCTGCAATCCCAGCATTTTGGGAGACCGAGGCAGGTGGATCACTAAGTCAGGAGATTGAGACCATCCTGGCTAACACGGTGAAACCTTGTCTGTACTAAAAATACAAAAAGTCAGCTGAGCCTGGTGGCACAAGCCTGTAGTCCCAACTACTCAGGAAGATGAGGCAGGAGAATCGCTTGAACCCTGGAAGGGGAGGTTGCAATGAGCCAAGATTGTGCCACTACACCCCAGCCTGTGCGACAAAGAGAGACTCTGTCTCAAAAACAAAACAAAATAAAAAGCTGTCCTTTTCTCTAGACATTTAAGAGATGAATGCCCTTCTCACTCTCTCTTGATGCACCAAACTTTTCTTTTTCTCTCGCTTGTTCTTTGCCTTCACATACTATAGTTTCTCTTGTGGGTTGCTTGGGGCAATGGAAATTGAAGAACTCTTTACAGAAACTCTGGTACTTTGCTTAGTTTATTATCTCTTTCAGCAAAACAAAATATCTGAGAAGACTCCAACATCAAAGATAGCTTAGCAGTTGAGAAGGAAAAACATTTCAACATTACTGATCCTATTACTTAAGTAATCAGTGCTTCTGAAACTGGTTTCTTGAAACCCAGATTTTGAATAAGGTATATTTAGATGATGCCGCTTTTATTCTGATCAAAATATTAATATGTGCACATTCTGAAGTATTTAATTACCTGGCAATCAAATATTGCCATGCAGTTTGAGCCAATATTTTTATTTTTATTAATTATTTATGATTGAAAGAAAAGTCATCTTAAGTAAATGATGCTTTCTCCCCACATGTAAATGAGCTAAATGATGTTCAGCGGTCTTCTAAGTATTCAAGAGAAATACTGGTTATAACCAGCTTAAACCACTAGTATGAGTACATTTAGAAGTTAATAATAATGGCTGGATGGTTGCTTTCAATTTTGAATACTAAAAATATTTACTATCACTTGCATATTATCTTGTTAAATGGGAAACAAAACAAGAATGAAAACCATGCTTATTTGCATACGTGTGACTAACTAGAGAAAATTGTACGTGTATTACTGTTGCTCAAACTTCTGTTCCCCAGTACAAAAATAATTTAAACTCATCACCTAATCTACCTGTCTTTTTTCCCTACTTAAATAATCTTTCTGCTTTTTTCTCTTTTTCTTCTTTCCTCTGACCAATTGTTTTCTACTTGCTTAAAATACCTTTCTCACATCGCTCCACCAAAATGAAACAAATCAAAATGAAAACTGCAATTATTTCTAAGTCCAATACAAACACACACTTTATGAGAATTCTTCTTCCATCGTTATCAGTCAACATCTATAAAGGCTTTTGAATGACATCTGATTTGGATCACAATCACAAATACGTACAAAAATAGCTTAGCTTATCAAGTACCTCTCCTAAAGTTTGCTCACTTTAATTGACCTCACTCAGATGGGAAACTACTGACTCAGAACTGCATGCATAGTTATGTTTATTGATTTAGCAAGATTGGTTGTCTGGTTTGTTGCATCTGACAGCAGATTAGAAGCTTTCCTGATTGCTTAACATGTTGAGCTATAATAAAGAAGTAGGAGATAAGAGAGGTGCACCATCAATTAGAGATCAGTCTGTGTACTGCAAATACTATTAAATGTCTTACCAGCTCCTGAAGGTATCATTCTATGGACCCTGATACCAAAATTAATGTTAATAATGATAATGAAGAGATGTAAATACAAGATATTTATAAGCTTACCCAGTACTGTCAGTATTTTATTTATGTATTTGCAGGTTTTTATTTAGAAGTACATAAAATGCATAATAAAAATCAATTATAAAATAATATATAGTACTTGCATAGATCTTAATAAAACCCAGTGAGGAATTTCTTCTTTATCATGTCTTACATTGTTTTTCCTTGAACACTTTATTCCATTGTCTACCTGGTACAAATTGACAGAAAATTATTCTTCATACTGAACTGAACTTTTCCTTTCTCTAACATAAAGCAATTGGTCCCAGTTTTTTTAATATAATAATTCTGAAAATATGTTACTTCTCTTCTAAATAAAAACATTTTTAACCTTTAAAATACTTATCTTCTTTAAGAAACATATTTCTTTAATATAATTTATTACTTTCTAATAATTATCTGCTATGACTTTCATTGTTCCTGTTACAGAATTTCCAGGTTCATTTATTATCCTAGTTACCTCCTTCTATATAAATCCCAGTATGTTAGGGTCCCTTTTGAAATGTCACTTAAAGTTATCTCAATATTGCAGAGGTCTGAAATGGGAAGTGAGTACCCCTACTGTCTGATGAATTCAGTTCTGTAAATGTAAACCATATCTGCACTTACTTGGTTCTATTCACTTAATTTTTAACAGATAGCAGCCTTTTTACATTGCAATATAATTATTTGTATATATTTGTATCTCCAACAAGCATGACTTTTTAATGATAAAAGTTATATTCACTCATTTCTAAAGCACTTGGCATATAGTAGGCCCTTGAAAATATTGTTGGAGGAATGTGTGAATAAATGAAACATCTAAGAATATCTTAGCTTTTTTCAGTAGTTGCATCCCATTATAATTTTTTATCTTGTTGATAATTTTTAATGTAGTTTTCAAATGATCCGGAGTTAAGTTTATTCTCTCCAATCCTGACTTAAAATGAAATTTAATTTGAACCAAAATAAAACTCTACATTTATTCTTAATCAAAACTTGTGAAGTTGCAAAACTATTGAGATTATATAAAAGCTTGATTTTACCATTTAATTTATAAACACGCCTTTCCACCTAGTATCTTTAGTAAGACCCCAATGTTTTTCTCCAATATTGTATTGATTGATGAAGCAAAATTTGAAAATAATTGTTTCTCAACTTTATGAGTTGTCTTCCTAACTAGATTGAAGGTCCTTAAACATAGAGAATGAGTTCTTTATTTCATAAAGACTCCACAAGCATAGAGCACATAAGCTGAATTAAATTCCATTTTTATCATTTGCATATTACGTATTTATTTTCAGGAAAAGATTGTTTGATATATCTCAGACAGAGGCATAACATATACCTTTAAATAAAATGGAATATTTCAAATGCAAGAAGAATATACAAAATAATAACTTATCCACTAAGAGTTATAGCTTTGTGGGATTAAGATTATACTTACTGAATTAATACATGAAGTTTCTATTTAGCTTTATTTCTGAGTATGAAAAAGCATAGAAATTGTGAACAATAATTAATTATTTCCTATTAAGTTGGTGTAGAGCTGAAAGCTGTTTTGAACTAAGGTTGAAAATATGTAGGAGAATGAAAATGTTGCTATTTTCTGGTAAGTAAAATTTTGTATTCCATTTTAATAAATGTTTCTTGCTGTGTGAAAGATTGCTTTACTGTCAACTTGATTCTACTATGAGAATGTGTAAATTAGTTATGCTCCTGTTAATGCCTTCCTTCTTATACAAATCTATATACTTAGCTCTTGTGGAATGCTATTAATGCAATTCTTCAAGACTATTAACTAATGTCTTAATACCTAACACTTAATGAAACTTTGCTTTGAGAGACTGTTGTAAATGTCTCAGACTTCAGACATGAGAAAATAGACTTTAAATTATCTTTCAAAATACTCCACAGAAAAGTTTTCCCTGAAATCAGAGGGCATGAAAGGTTTCCTGGGAAACCGTAAAGGATCCATACTGATTTGCCCAGGTTGCCTGTTATCCAGTGACCTCTCTCTAATTGGGGGAGGAGCCAGGAACAAAGAAGGATGGCAGAGAACAGCTGGACCAGATAAGAGAGAACTGGAGAAAACAAAGCCATTGAAAACAGAATTGGAAACCCTTGAATCAGACCATATCTATTTTCAGGCTAATCTTCATATTCTGCCGAAGTCCTTTTGGTGCCTAACCTAGAGACGACCAAAGTGCCACGTTCATGCTCAAACTCTTTTTTTCCATGCACTGTTAGAGAATAGCAGTTATAAAAGCTTTTATTCTCAAATCCATCTACAATCTCCCTTCAGTTTTTTCATGTTGTGATTATACAGAGTATCATTATTCTGACCAAGAAATGGCCACCTATCCACACGATCATAAATTACCTACCATCTGCCAGAGTTCTAAGATTCTAGATACCTATATCTTCATTCAGTATATGACTTTTCAAAAACAAGCCATCTGGGAATGAAGGTGCATTTGAGTAAAGAAAAATTATAAAAATACAAGTGTCTTGTATATAACAGTAATTATATGATATGTTTAGTACATAAAACATATTGAAAACATTTTGTTCCATCTTGACCAAATACAAATAGTAATCACTAGATTTAGCTATGAGCTTTAATTTGTGTATTAATTCAATTTGGAATTTAGAGTTTCACAGTTTCGATTTTCCCTAACATTTCATAAGCTACTTCTTATAACAATCTCCCCTTGCCTACAAAACTTTAGCCATGTTCTGCAAAAAAAGTCATGTGACTATTGTTAATTTTTCCACTTGAAATGATTGCTTTTATCACTAGTTCTTCCTTTGTAACTCAAAAAATATATCCTGAACACCTGAAATGTGATATATATTGTGTTTGGCTATACCGAGGGTAGAAAAGTAAGATCCAGTTTCTGTCTTAATGGCTATTAAAATCCAGTAGAGAGAATTTGGTAAACAATAAAATAACAAAGACACAATTTAGATAATAAATAATATACATATACATATTTTGTAAGATTCCATGCTGAAAGAGAAAACGTGTATTGAAAAAAGATCTTCGAGTCATGTCCTAACATTCACTTGTAATTCAATTGGTTAAAGATTGGAAAAAAATAGAGTCCTAATATAATTGTATTGCTGGAGCCTAAATTACATGTAACATACAATTATAAGGAAAAACTTTAAAAGGTAGAATGGGATCACATGATAGCATTCCTTAAGTTTTAGTAGGGAAGTTTTCAGTTAAAACTGTGAGGAAATAATAAAAAAAACAATATGAATGTTATCTTAAGGAAACTGAGTGCGAAGAAGAAGAAATGAAGAGGGAGGCCTTGATGATGAGGAAAATAGATTCTCCTCCCCTTCACCCTAAGGACCTCTAGGTGTCAGGAGCGCAGCTGAGCTGTGCGCACATGAGTGCATGCTGGTGTGTGTATGTGTGTGTGTGTACGGGGTGGAGGAGGGAGTATGCTGAGCTGTCAGGTGACAGAGTAGCCAATTAAAGCAACAAACCAAAAGATGAAAGAGTTAGCCTTTACTCACTCATTGCTTTGGTATAAGCAAGAGGCTAAAACTAAGGATAATGCAAATTCTCTCTATTCAATTTTGCCCCATGGAAAGACACACCAGGGGAGAGTTTGGAAGATAAGCACCAACATGGTGTCCTTCTAAGTGTTGAGAGAGACCAAAAACAAAGGCTCTGACAGTTTTATGGACCCTGTAGTTGAGGGTAGGGAGAGCGAGGAGTGGAAAATTACTGGAAATGAGTGAAAAGGAGGAAAGTGTCCCTAAAGTTTTCCCCTCTTTGCCATTGATATGGAGGCCTCAGTAGATGGGCCTGAAGCCAACCTAGGTATTAGGTTTCAGATAAAGAGACCTAGGAATGAAGGCACAGGGACTAGGAGTGTGAATATGTGTAAAGTGCGTGGTAGGAAAGGGCCCAAGTCCTTGACTGTAACTCCCTTCAGAGACTGCAGTGCCCTGGCTGTGCCCAAGGATGGTGTTAAGAGACCAGCATTCTCTTATGAAGCCTGCCAGGGAAAGCCTTTGTCAATTCCTATGGTCAAACCTAAAAAAATCACAGGTAGGTTTTTAAAGAGCAGCTAGACTACTCACTATGTCATAATACTATGAGGTAGAGAAAATACTTTGATCCAATTACCCAAAGTTAACTTTAACTCAAAGAACTGCTGTCTGCTTTTCTAGTGGACAAGACCAATTGCCCAAAAGTTTAAGTTTCTGTCTTTAAATAAACACACACACACACACCCCAAACAAAAATCAACTGACACCAGACACAATCTTCCACTCTCTTTCTGACCTTTCTCTTCCTCCCCAGTCTAAGTTTAGATATTTAAGTAGAAATGAAGATTTTAACAAAACAACTTATGAAAGAGATATGAGCCTATGTTTTCAAGATTCTTTTCAATCCTGGTTGTCTTCTTAATAAATGCTCTGTTAAAACAAATAACTGTTTTAAAAATACTAATTATTGATCAGATTCCTTTTTTAAAATCAAGAGTGCCACCACCAATGTTTTGTATTAGACCATAAAAGGAAACGGTATATCCTCCTAAATTAAAATGTGGTGATATGTTTTTGGAGAGGTGAGAGAGAAAGGAATTAGAAGCACAGTATCAATTAAGAGGCTGCATCGATGGTGTAGGGGTATGTAAAGAGAGTTGAAATAGGGTGACTTCAGTTGAAAGGAAAAAGGTAGGACATGAAACAACACATCAAAGAGATCTGCGGTGGCTCACATCTGTAATCCTAGTACTTTGAGAGGCCAAGGTGGGCAGATCACCTGAAGTCAGGAGTTCAAGACAGCCTGGCCAACATGGCGAAATCCTGTCTCTACTAAAAATACAAAAATTAGCCGGGCGTGGTGGCAGGAACCTGTAGTCCCAGCTACTTCAGGAGGCTCAGGGAGGAGAATCACTTGAACCTGGAGGCAGAGGTTGCAGTGAGCCAAGATCATGCCATTGCACTCCAGCCTGGGTGACAGAGCAAGACTTCATCTCAAAAAATAAAAAAGACAATCCATTAACTATTAACTAGATTCACCAAACATTACATTTTTATTTACTTCTGACGATTCTTAAAGAAAAAGTTATGGATAACATTTGAATCCACTTCCCAATTTCTATTCCTTCTCTGCCTACCCAGACAAAGGAGCTCTCCTGCCATTGATGTTTATCAGTCCCATCCATGTATTTTATACTTTTAGTACAAATACAAGTATGGATAAACAATCATTAGTGCTTTTACTTTTAAAAGTTACATGCATGTAATATCTTCTGTATTATTTAAAAATTTATGTTTTACTAATAAAAAGTAAGTGTGGTGTTATTGGTTTACCATGAAACATGTAGATTTTGCATTTTTCAGTTTAATTACTGTATAAAATTGTTAGAGGACACACAATAATTGTTTATCCAAACATACATAGATGCTTAGGTTATTTCCTTTTATTTGTTAGCTGTTATAAAATTCTGCATATATCCACAAATATTTATATACAAATGTATATGTATAGTGCTCTATGAACATCTTTAGCTTATAGAAATGTTATCACACTATTCCTTTAAATATATGATACAGATTTCTGTTTCCACTGTCAATATGTAAGAGTGTATGACTCCCACGAATTTACTAAAGCTTGAAATTGTGTAATTTCAAAATTTTGACAGTATCATGCTTACGAATGAGATATTATTTTAATTTCACAAATTATTACTGAGAATGAGCACCATCTCTATCAAGGCCTTTGTGAAACATCTTATATTTGGCAGCTGCAAAAGAGGCCCTGAATTTCTGATTCCTCGAGACTCATGATTTAGCCACTGACCTGTAAACCTGAGTACTAGAACACTGCAGTTATCTTTCTGCCCCTTTGACTTACAGAGGTTAACTGTGGCCCAACTGATAATTTCTGATAACTAAGTAATTCTACCTGCCCCTTGCTGTTCCCAGGGCTCATGGAAATCAGACAGTGCAGTTCCAAGGCATCGTCTCTCCACTTCATCTTAAATAAATCAGCCACCTCAAAGATTTCCAGGGATTTTTCTGGTCCTTCACAGAGGGATTAATATTTCTTTCTCAGGAAGTTCTGGCATCTCTAGCTCATTAACTGGGGGGCTACTTTTGAATTTAAGCTTCAATAAACTAATCAAACAAGCTTTTAGAATCATTCCCACATGCTTACAAAGTCAATTCCAAGTCCCAACTGATTATGTGACCCAATCTCATATTTAATCTTTCTGGATCAAATGCCTATAAAACCCATTTCCACACTAGAATCTTGCAATCTGTCTAGATCCTGTGATTTTTAGTGTACTCTCCATCCTCTCATAACTGACACTGTAGTTTTCACTCTGGGCCATGATGGGATTAGCTTTCATTAGGATTCCTGAGGCAAAGAGAGGTGATGAAACATGTGTCTTGAGTAGAATGTGCACACATTGGGAGTCAATGCTCCTGATGAAATCCTTAAGACATCTTTATGCTGGGGTGAGCATAACGAAAGGGAAGGAGAGATTGCTTCCATATGCATAGAATTTTAAAGATGATTTGTAAATTAACTTTCATCTGTTTCTAACCAAATGTCTCAATTATAAATCTGAGGATAGGAATCTTTCAAAATCAATATCTTAACTTTAGCATGTTAACTGTAGTGAGGTTGTGCCTTTAACTGGCATTATAATTTCATTACACTCAAAATTATGTTTGGGATTTTATCTTTAGCCATTTCTGTCTATCTGTTCTAAAAGGGAGGAGATTTTTTTTCTTCCAATACTGGCATAGAAGACTTTTACTTCTCTACCTTTGTCTTAGATTGGGAGTGTAAGATGTTAAAATTATTTAAAAATATTTTTCTAACAGTCAGAAAAAGCTAGTGCTCTAACAGTCAAAAAAAGGTAGTGCATCCTATCTGCTTTGTTATAGTTTCAATGTTACAGCAAACATATGCAACTTGGCCAACCAAAGCCTTGTGCTCTAAGTGTGACCCCATCATCCCCACCAGTGGTGATAATTTGCATAATTGGGATCCTACATGTTTTTTTTTTCTTCAGCAAGGAAGTTACTGAGAGTGCATAAAATACATGAGTAATTCAGGGCTAAGGTTTTATCTTGAAGAACTCTTTCTTGGGGCCATCCTTGATCCTTTGCACTATTCAATGGTCAAACAAGAAACAAATTTAAGTAAGATGAATAAAGATTATTTAATAAAGATATGATCTAGAGAATTGTGAACTAGGTTAAGGGAAGCAACAAATAATGTTGAAGTTCCCAGAGACTGCTGTGAAGCTGTTCCCGTTCTGATCTTGGACGGGGCAATGGATGGAAATAGTGTTGCTTAAGTGCTAATGGTAGTAATATTAACTGGAGTCATGGAGAAGGAGCAGCCTGACAGGAGCTATTTTTGTGGGAGGGGTAGCTCCTTCCGGAAGTTATAATCCATGGCATTGAGAATGTGGAAAATAATAGCCCCCAATCCCTTCTCCCGTCTCCATGTCCTGCTGGTATCTATTAATTAAATTCAGCTGGAAGTTAATCAGTGAAAGCCCAGATAATGCAATACATGAGGATGGCTTTCTGTATTACAGAACAGGATAGAGAAGAAAAGAAGAAAAAGACCACTTTGGGGAAAGGGTACAAATGGGAATTCCTGGCACAAATGATCTTTCTCTGCATTTCAACAATTCCTCAAAGTAATAACACATCTGCTTTTGTTTTATATTCAGACTATTTACCTGTTATGGTTTCTGTCTGGAAAGTGTGTGTGTGTGTGTGCGCTTGTGTGTGTGTGTGTGTGTGTGTGTGTGTGTGTGTGTGTGAGATTGTTGAATGAGGAAAATATTCCTCTTTCAATATGTCCTAGGTTTGACCCCGTGTCTTAGTCATGATCCTTGGAGATGCACTCTTCTTAGAATCTTTGATTCTCTACACTAATTTGATTTTTATTCTCTAGTCATTTCTGGCTATATGGCTGTCACTTTAGAATTTCTTGTTATTGTACTTCTAAGTTTGTCCATTTTTACACTTTCTTGATTTTTTTCATTTTTCTGAAATATATTTTCACATTTTAAAATCAAGAATTCAGAAGAAGTAACATTCTTTAGGATCTCTATATGTAAGAAAACCTTAATTGTGCTCTCAAATTTGAATGATGATTTGACTAGATATATAATTCTAGATAGAAAGTTATTTTTTTCCTCATATGTGGAGTCATCACTCCAGGTTCTCATAGCATTTGGTGTTATAAATAAAAGGTCAAAAATAAATCTGATCCTCAAAATTTTATAGGTAAACTTTTAAATTTTCTTTTCATAATAATTTGTGATTCTGTCTTTATCCTTGGTGTTCTAAACTGTTATCTGTCTATATCTACAACTGGTTCTTTCTTCATGTAGGCTTCTTTGTCCTTTGTCAACAACTTAAAAACCTCTTTTATTGAGCCAACTAATTCCTTCTATTATTCTTTCGATTAATTAGATGAAAATAATAGAACAGCTTTTTGGGTGGGCAACCTATAATGTCTGCTGCACTTGATAGATATAATTCCTGGATTTGACCTTCAAGATCTTAACTTTATGTGTTTTGTCATTTTCTTTTTGCATTGTGTTCTTCTTACTTTTCTTAATTTTATCTTTCAAGCTTCCTATTAAATCCGTTATTCCTGCATTCATGGTGTTTCCTCTGATTTCTAGCAATTCCTTTACAGATAAAATATCTTTGGGCATCCGTCACAGGAAACTAATTAGAAAATGTTAAAGTTATCTCCTATGTCATGAATTCATGTTTGTCTGATGATCACTTGTATTGTTTATTTAGATTTTGTTTTGCATTACATTATAATAAAAAAGTATCAAAAGAAGAATGAGTCATAAAATTTGCTCTATTAATCCCTTCCCTGGCTTGAATATTTTGCTGTTGTTCTTTTTTTTTAATTCTTTCTCTCAGTCCCTCACATTCGTTGTTATTGTTGGGGCTTTCTGGGCTATTTTAAAGAAAGCCCTAAAAAGGCACATTTATCATTTCACTGAAAATTACTTTTGTTAGTATCTTTAACAGATAGAATTAAACAAAAATATGATCACACTCAACAGTATTAACAACGTCTTAATAGTTTTATTAACCAAATGGCCAGGTCATGCTCAGTTTGCATTTGTCTCAAAAATCTCTATATGTTTTTCTTCACTTGATTTAGGGATGAAACAAGGTACATATTTGCATTCAGTATATAGGTCTCCTAAGACTCTTTAAATCTGTAATAGTTGCTCCCTTCTATTTTAATTTTTGCCAGTTATTTTTTGAAAATCTGTCATTTTCATTTGTTGAAATATTTCATATTTTGAAATTTGATAATCACATTCTGAAGTTACTGTTCATTGTGTTTCTTTATTCACCAAATGTGCTTTAAATTGATAGTTAGATACAAAAACTAAAATAGATATAGAGGCTATTTTTTGCTTTTGTGTTGACAAAATTATCTTACATAGTGTTGTGTATTTCTTATTATATTAAGTTGGAAGGCTAAATGATCACATTTTTTTGTGATGCTAAAATTAATCAATAATTTCAAGCATCAGCCTGATTGATCTACTATACCATCTGCCTTCCCACTGTCACCTGATTCATCTATTACAAGGTTCACTTCAAACTTTCAACTAATGGTTTTAACAGCCAACCATAGCTGAACATGACTCATTATTTCCTGAGGTATGGCAAAATGGTACTCTAATTCTATTATTTCTTCTGCATTTAATAGCTATAACAAATTATTGATAAAGACATTTTTCAGACATATTCCTTGGATGTGAAAGAAGAAATTTCCCAGACCAGCTACTTGGATATATTAAACACAGCCTACAAAGGAAGAGTATGATAAATGCTTCTTTCTCTTAATTCATCAATTTTTAAAATAATGAGTTGGTGCCTTAACAATCAACAAATGGGAGTATCATTATAAACTCATTGATGTTTTACATATTTGATGTATCTCAACTCATTACATTTATTAATCTTTTTGATGCTCAAATTATTTTATCTTTGGGTCCTTCATGTTAGTTCCTATGTCCTTTACACATAACACGAGAATATTAACTTCTTTGCTTTTAGTCACAACATGTCTCAAGGTTATTATGCATATTACCCTTCCACAGATCTGGAATCAACCCTTTCTCTAAAAAGCTTTAGTTTATTTAATGGTAAACAATATTCAGCAACCACAATTTGTTTACTAAGGGTGTTCAGTGCTATTAATTTTTTAATGATTTTATATCTAATCAATAACCAAGAAATATGTTGGTTTTTGTTTTGTTCCTTTTTTTAAAACTCTGATTTTAGTTTCAGGGGTACATGTGCAGATTTGTTACATAGGTAAATTGTATGTCATGGGGGTTTGGTATAGATTATTTGGTGTACGGGTAATAAGCATAGTATCAGGTAATTTTTTGATTCTCACTCTACTCCCAATGTCAACCCTTAGCATGGGCCTGGTGTCTATTGTTTCCTTCTTTGTGTCCATGAGTACTCAATGTTTAACTTCTACTTATAAGTGAAAACATATGGTATTTGGTTTTCTGTGCTTGTGTTATATTTTCTTTATCCAATCTATAATTAAAGGGCATCTGAATGCCTGTGTCTTCGCTATTGTAAATAGTGCTGTGATGAGCATACAAGTGCATATGTCTTTACAGTAGAATTATTTATATTCCTTTGGGTACATAATAACAAGTTTGCTGGGTCAAATGGTAGCTCTGTTTTAAATTTTAAAATTACCAAACTGCTTTCCACAAGGGGTGAACTAATTTACATTCCCACAATCAGTGTTTAAGTATTTCCTTTTCTCAACCTTCCCAGTATCTGTGAACTTTTGACATTGTAATGATAGCCATTCTGACTGGTGTGTTTTATCATATGCTTGCTGGTCACATGTATGTGTTCTTTGAAAAAGTGTGTGTTCATATCCTTTGTCCACTTTTTAATACAGTTGTTTAGTTTTTGCTCGTTAATTTAAGTTTCTCATAGGTTTTAGATATTACATCTTTGTTGGATGCATAGTTTGCAAATATTTTCTCCCATTCTGTGGGTTATCTGTTTACTCTGTTGATAGTTTCTTTTAATGTGCAGAAGCTCTTTAGTTTAATTAGAAATCATTTGTCAATTTTTGTTTTTGTTGCAGTTGCTTTTGGAGTCTTCGTCATGAAATCTTTGCCAGGGCCTATGTTTAGAATGGTATTTCCTAAGTTTTCTTCAAGAGTTTCTATATTTCTTGGTTTTATGCTTACGTTTCTAATCAATATTGATTTTATTTTTGTATATGGTGTATGGAAAGGGTCCAGTTTCAATCTTCTGCATACAGCTAGCCAGCTATCCCAGCCATCATTTATTGAATAGGGGGTCCTTTCCCTAATGGTTATTTTTATCAACGTTGTCAAAGATCAGATGGCCTTACATGTGCAGCTTTATTTGTGGGTTCTGTATTCTGTTCCATGAATCTATGTGTCTGTTTTTGTAACAGTACCAGGGTGTTTGGGTAGACAGTCAGGTAATGTGATGCTTCTGGCGTTGTTCTCTTTGCCTATGATTGCTTTGTCTGTTAGGCTCATTTTTGGTTCCATATGAATTTTAGGTTTTTTTTTTTTGATTCTGTGAAGAAGGTCGTTGATAGTTTGATAAAAATAGCACTAAATCTTCAGATCACTTTGGGCTGTATGGTCATTTCAACAGTATCAATCCTTCCTGTCCAAGAGCACAAAATGTTTTTCCATTTGTTTGTGTCATCTCTGACTTCTAGATCTTTCACTTCCCAGGTTAGCCATATTCCTAGATATTTTATTCTTTTTCTGGCTATTGTCAGTGGGATTGCATTCTTGATTTGGCACTCAGCTTGGGTGTTGTTGGTGTATAGAAATGCTTCTAATTTTTGTACATTGAGTTTGTATCCTGAAACTTTGCTGAGCAGTTAATTAGGTCAGGGAGTTTTGGGCAGAGATGCTGGGGTTTTCTATGTATAAAATTGTATCTTCTGCAAAGGAGATAATTTCACTTCCTTTCTTCATATTTGGATGCCTTTTATTTCTTTCTCTTGTCTGATTGCTCTGGCTAGGACTTACAGTACTATATTGAATAGGAGAGGTAAGAGTGGGTATCCCTGTCTTGTTCCATTTCTCAAGAGGAATGCTTCCAGCTTTTGCCTATTTTGTATGATGTTGGCCATGGGATTGTCACAGATGGCTCTTACTATTTTGAGGTATGTTCCTTCAACACCTAGTTTGTTGAAAGTTTTTAACCTAAAGAAATGTTGAATTTTATTGAAATGCTTTTCTGCATCTACTGAGGTGATTATGTGATTTTGGCTTTTAGTTCTGCTTATGTCGTGAAATCACATTTACTGATTTGTGTATGTGGAAACAACCTTGCATTCTAGGGATAAAGCCTACTTTATAAGGGTGGATTAGCTTTTTAATGTGCTCTTGGATTAGCTTTGTTAGTGTTTCATCAAGGATTTTTGCATCTATGCTCATCAAAAATATTGACCTGAAGTTTTCTTTCTTTGTTGGGTCTCTGCCAGGTTTTGGTATCAGAATAATGCTCACCTCATAGAAGGAGTTAGGGAGGAATCCTTCCTCTACTTTTTGGAATAGTTTTGTTAGAAATGGTGTCGGCTCTTCTTTTATGTCTGGTAGAATTTACTTGTGAATATGCATGGTCTTAGTCTTTTTCTAGTTGGTAGGCTTTTTATTTTTATATTTTTAAGACAGAGTCTTTCTCTGTTGCTCAGGCGGGAGTACACCAGTGTGATCTTAGCTCACTGCAACCTCCACCTCCAAGGTTCAAGTGATTCTCCTGCCCTAGCCTTCTGAGTAGCTGAGATTACAGGCACCCACCAAACTGCCCGGCTGATTGTTTTATTTTTAGTAGAGATGGGATTTCACCATGCTGGCCAGGCTGGTCTCGAACTTCTGACCTCAAGTGATCTTCTTGCCTTGGCCTCTCAAAGTGCTGGGACTAAAAGCATGAGCCACTGCACCCAGAAGTTTGTAGGCTTTTTATTACTGATTAAACTTTGAAACTCATTATTGGTCTGTTCAGCATTTCAATTTCTTCCTGGTTCAATAATGGGAGGTCATATGTTTCCAGGAATTTATTTATTTCCTGTAGGTTTTCTAGTTTGTGTGCATAGATGTGGTCATAATAGTCACTGAGGGATTTTTGTATTTCTTAGGGTTGATGTTAATGTCTCTTTTGCCATTTCTTACTGTGTTTATTTGCATCTTGTCTTTTTTTTCTTTATCAGTCTAGCTAGCAGTTCATCCATTTTTTTTATTCTTTCAACAAGCAAATTATTTTGTTGATCTTGTGTGTGGTTTTTCCCATCTCAATTTCCATCAGTTCATCTTTGATTTAGGTAATTTATTGTCTTTTGTTATCTTTAGAATTGAGTCGTTCTTGTTTTTCCAGTTCCTCTAGATGTGATGTTAAGTTGTTAATTTGAGATCTTTCTAACTTTTTGATGTAGGCATTCAGCACTATAAACTTTTCTCTTACTGCTTTAGCAGAGATTGCGGTATGTTATATCCTTGTTCTCATTAGATAATTTATTAATTTTGGCCTTAATTTCATTGTTTACTCAGAAGTTATTCAAGAGCAGGTTGTTTAATTTCCATGTAATTAAGAAATGACCTCCTCCTTAGTATAGATTTCTACTTTTATTGTGATGTTTCAAGACTGTGATTGGTATGTTTTTTTCTGTTTCTATGAATTTGCTAAGAATTGTTTTATGGCCAATTGTGTGGTCAATTTTAGAGTATATTCCATGTGCCAATGAGTAGAAAGTATATTCTGTTGGGTTTGTGTGGAGAGTTCTGTAGATGTCTATTAGGTCCATTGGTCAAGGGTTGAGTTTTTTTTTTTTTTTTTTTTTTTCAGACAAGAGTCTTGCTCTGTCTCTCAGGCTGGAGTGCAGTGGCGCAATTTCGGCTCACTGCAACCTCCACCTCCCTGGTTCAAGTGATTCTCCTGCTCAGTCTCCCAAGTAGCTGGGACTATAGGTGCCCGCCACCATGCCTGGCTAATTTTTTGCATTTTTAGTAGAGACAGGGTTTCACCATGTTAGCCAGGATGGTCTTGATCTCCTGACTTCGTGATTCACCTGCCTCGCCCTCCCAAAGTGTTGGGATTACAGGCGAGAGCCACCGTGCCTGGCCAAGTGTTGAGTTTTTTTGTAGGTCTCTAAGAACTTCTTTTATGAATATAGGTGTTCCTGTGTTGGGTGCATATATGTTTAGGATAGTAACATTTCCTTGTTGAATTAAACCCTTTACCATTACGTAATGTCCTGCTTTGTCTTTTTTGATTGCTGTTGGTCTAAATTTTGTTATGTCTAAAATTAGAATAGAAACCCCCACATTATTTTTGTTTTCTGTTTGCCTGGTAGATTTTTCTCCATCCCTTTACTTTGAGCCCATGGGTGTCATTCATGTGAGATGGCTGTCTTGAAGGTTGCATACAATTGTGTCTTGTTTCTTCATCCAACTTGCCACTCTGCGACTTCTAATTGGGGCATTTAGCCCATGTATATTCAAGTTTAATATTGATATGTTTGGATTTAATTCTTTGAAGGTGTTGTTAGCTGTTTATTATGCAGACTTGATTGTGTGGTTGCTTTATAGTGTAAGTGGTCCATGAACTAAAGGTGTTTTGGTGGTGGCTGGTAACAGTCTTCTTTTTCCCTATTTAGCACTCTCTTAAGGTCCTGTTGTAAAGCAGGTCTGGTGATAATGAATTCCTTTAGCATTTGCTTGTTTGAAAAAGACATTATTTCTGTTTCACTTGTAAAACTTAGTTTGACTGGATGTGAAATTCTTGTGTACAGTTTTGTTTTGTTTTAAGAATGCTGAATATAGACCCTCAATCTCTTCCAGCTTGTGGGGTTTCTGCTAAAAGGTCTTGACGGGGTTCCCTTTGTAGGTGACCTACCCCTTCTATCTGTCTAGCTTTAACATTTTTTTCTTTCTTAGCAATGGCAGTGGTCTTCTTGTTTATTATCTTGCAGGGGTTTGCTGCATTTCCTAAATTTGAATGCTGGTCTCTCTGCCAAGGTTGGGGAAATTTCTGTGGTTGATGTCCTCAGATATGTTTCCCAAGTTGCTTGCTTTCTCTCTCTCTCTTTCAGGGATGCCAATGAATGGGACATTTGGTCTCTACATAATTCTGTATTTCTTGGAGGAATTATTCATTCTTTTTAATTCTTTTTCTTTATTTTTGTCTGACTAAGTTAATTTGGAGAACTGGTCTTCAAGCTCTGAGATTCTTTCTTCAGCTTGGTCTATTTTGTTGTTAATGCTTGTGATTTTATTATGAAATTCTTTTAGTGTGTTTTCCAGCTCTATCATCAGTTTGGTTTTTTCTTAAAATGGCCATTTCATCTTTCATCTCCTGTAATGTTTTGTTGTATCCCTTGGAATCTTTAAATTGAATTTTGCCTTTCTCCTAATTCTCAATGATCTTCAATCTTATGCATATTCTGAATTCTAGATCTGTCACTTCAGCCATTTTAGCCTAGTTAAGAACCATTATTGGAGAACTAGTGCAGTTGTTTAGAGTTAAGAAGACACTCTGGCTTTTTGAGTTGTCAGAGTTCTTGCCCTTATGTTTTCTCATCTGTGTGGGCTGACATTCCCTTAGTATTTGAAGATGCTCTCCTTTGGGTGGGTATTTTTGCTTTCATTTTCTTTGATGTCCTTGGGGGTTTGATTGTAGTGTAAGGTGTGTTCAGCTGACTGGCTTTGACTCTGGAAGATTTCAGAGGGCCAAGGCTCAGCTCAGTACTCCTGGGCTGCATGCTCTATCTCTGGAAGGTTGGCATCAGGTCTTTGTTCTCTAGCCCCTTGAGGTTAGAAACCTGCTACACTTAAGGAGCTGAGGTTTTCTTGGTCTGCTGGCAGCAACACTCTGATGTGGGGGGTGCCAGCAAAAGCACTTTGTCAGGGTGGTGGCAGCGGAATCTGTGCTTGCTCATGTGTGCCAGGACCCATGGTAGCATGGTGAGTTCCCAGGTGTAGGCTAGGGTGAGCTGCTGGGGGAAGCCTTTGCCTTAATTTTACAGGTGTTTTATAAAGGCAAAACATTTTGGTGTTGTATTTTGGGCTGCAGCCCAGAAGGTGGTATTTAAGAGTGTTAGCCAGCAGCTTAACTCTTTTCCTGCTGCATAGCTCTTTTGTGTTTTGGTGCAGTTGCAAGTAGTGCTGTGGTGGAGGGGAAAGAGACGGCCCTCTTACCTAGTCCACTCCTGTGTCTTGCCGGAGCTCGCTCTGATCACTGGTCCACGCCCGCATTGCTTTTGCCCAGTGTTCTGGTCCACCGGGTTCCCTCTTGCAGGGGCCATGGTTGGCAGACAGGCTGTATCCTTGACAGATTGGCCCTGCAAAGTGGGGGCACAGCCTGCTTCTTCACCAGCCTGCAAAGCTGGGCACCTTGCCTCTTTCAGTGATCCAACAGTGAGGACTCCTCCCTGCTTGGGCAGCAAATCTCAGTTGGCTAGGAGCTGCGGGAGTGGGTAGGGTCACCAAATCTGCTGTTCAGGTGCTTCCCAGGGAAACACAGTGTTTTGACTTCTCACATAGTTCAGGCAGAAGCAGGACAGCTGGGCTGGAAGCAGATGTGGCTCACATGGCTGGGAGAGGCACAGATACCCTGCAGTCTGGCCATTTCCCAGGAGTTCCAACAGGAAGTTGCCGTTTCATAAATCTACTTCCTCAACAAGATTCTTAGCTAAAAGTGAGGTTTGACTGTACACTGCATATGTGCATGTGGGTGCTCATTGGATGGAATCTATGTTACATGAGAGAGAAGCCAGAATACACACTGAGTTCCACCCACCCCAAGGTGGAAAATGAGGGCATTACTCTGTGACCCTGTCAGCCACACTAGGAACTCTAGTTTTACTAAAGTTTATAATGATTATCATTTTATAGAAAATATTCCTCAAGTTTCGCGTGAACAAAATAAAGCAGTTGCAATTCAGAGGGAAAAGGTGATCAGTGTAGAAATATTATAATAGAGTATGTTACGTTCAGATGGTTTCTTACCTGATTTGTGCTGCTAACTCCGGTTTTCGTTACCTGCTGAATGAAATGGTTGCCTCTACTCTCAGCTGCCACATGTGTCTGCTAAAAGGACAGTTCTGCTATTTATCTCCAAGATTTCTCTAGTTGTGTCAAAACATCTAATCTACTGCCTTCCTCCAATTCCCTAGTTACTGATTTATTTCACTTTATAAGTCTTAACTACTATTTAAATGAGATTTGATATGGAGTAGAGTTAACCAAATGTGTGCAGACCTTAATTGACAGATTAATGAAAATAATTTCATTCATGTAGAATAACAAACAAATATTGAGTTAAATTATTTATCAAGCCCAAATGCAGATTTTTTTTAATGGTAACTATGGGATACCCACTGAGATTACTGAAGGCAGAATTTGAAAACTCTTTAGTCCCATGAACTTCTTTTATCTTTTTTTCTGAGATGGGGTCTTTCTCTGTCACTCAGTTTGGAGTGCAGTGGCATGATCATAAGCTCACTGCAGACTTGAACTTTTGGGTGCAAGTGTTTCTTCTCCCTCAGCCTCCAAAGTAGCTGTGAGTCCAGCCACCTGATGCCATATCTGGATAATTGGTTTTAAAAAATTGTTTTAGGCTTGGCACAGTGGCTCACATCTGTCATCCCAGCACTTGGGAGGCCAAGGCAGGCGAATCATGAGCTCAGGAGTTTGAGACCAGCCTGGCCAACATGGTGAAACCCCCACTTTAATAAAGGTACAAAAATTAAGTGGGTGTGGTGGCACACACATGTAGTCTCAGCTGTTTGGGAGGCTGAGACATGAGAATTGCTTGAATTTGGGAGGTAGAAGTTGCAGTGAGTCAAGATCACACCACTGCACTTCAGCCTGGTGAGAGAGCAAGACCTTGTCCTCTACCTCCCACTGAGAAAAAAATTATTTTGGAGATGGGGGTCTGTCCTATGTTGCGCAGGCTGGTCTTGAACTTCTGGACTTAAGTGATCCTCCTGCCTTAGTCCCTGGAATAGTTGGGATTACAGATGTAAGCCACCGTGTTTGGCTCATGAACTGATATTTATGAAGTTGAAAAATTTCACACATTATCATTTATCCATCTTTAATAGACTTTATTTTTAAAAACAGTTTTAGATTTAAAAAATTTTGATAATATAGCATAAATATTTCCCGTATACTCTACACCCAGTTTTCCCTATTATTAGCATCTTACTTTTATATGATACCTTGGCATAATTCATAAACTATTATTGACACATAATTATCTAACTTTTTTATTTTGAGACAGAGTTTTGCTCTGTGGCCCAGGCTGGAGTGCAGTGGTGTGATCTCAGTTCACTGAATCTCCGCCTCCAGGGTTCAAGCAATTTTCCTGCCTTAGCCTCCCAAGTAGTTGGGATTACAGGTGTCCGCCATGAAGCCTGGCTAATTTTTGTATTTTTAGTAAAGATGGCGTTTCACCATGTTGGCCAGGCTTGTCTTGAACTCCTGACCTCAGGTAATCTGCCTCCCCAAGTGTTGAGATTACACGTGTGAGCCATGGCACTTGGCATCCTCAGTTTTTACGTAATGTCCTTTTTCTATTCCAGATGACTATGCAAGATACCACATTACATTCACTTGTCTTGTCTCCTTAGGCTCCTCCTTGCTGTGGCGGTTTCATAGACTTTTGTCTTTGATGACCTTTACAGTTTTGAGGAATGTCACCCACTTTGTAGTCACCCTGCTCTTGAAATTTATTTCATGTTTTTCTCATGATAAGACTGAGATCACACTTTATAGGAAAGACCACAGATGTAAAGTGCCATTTTTTCAATACACTCTATCCCAGGTACATTTTATCAACATGATTTCTGACAGTTGATGTTGACCTTGATTACCTACTGAGATAGTGTTGTCAAGTTTATCCATTGTAAAGTCCTTCTAATTTTTTTTCTGCCTTCTTTTCATATTGTATTTTTTGCAGGTCTGTATGTGCAGCCTGCACCTTAGAAGTGTGTAGGTATGTTTTTCATTTGTGACAGTGGAATATCTACACTAATTATTTGAAATTCTTCTTCATAGGGAATTTATCTCTTTCCTCCCATTAATTTATTCTATGTTTAACTTGTATCATGCATGTGTGTGTGTTTAAACATTGGATTATAATTATACTACTTGCTTTTGTTGCTCAAAATGTTCAGATCGGCCATTAAGAGCTGTTTTTGGCTCCTGTGATCTTTTGACATATGTCCATTAATGTATCTTTTTCTTTTCCTTTTTTTTCCCCAGCATGTCCTTATTCTGTATTACAAAATGCTCCAGACTTGTGTATATTTCTTGCTGCACCCTAGAATCAGCCATTTTTACAAATATCACTGGTTCCTTCTATGGAGAATGACACTGGAAACCAAGATCTGGCTAAGTGTGTTCTTTGCTACTGGGTTGTCATTTCTTTTAAGGCTTTCAAGCAGACAGAGCACATAAATATATGACACACATGACTTTTTATTTGGCTGTGGAACTCTCTATGTGATAAGAATTTAATTGTTTCTGATTGAAATTTCTCATAACTAGTTCTACAAAGATATTTTAATTACAACTGATATAAAGATTATCCTTTGGTATGAGAGAGTGATAAGTGGGCTTGATAACATTTTTCTAGACTTATATCTAAGTTGTTACATATTTATATTCATTCAAATTTTATAACTTCCTATCAAGACCATTATGATACAGTTTTTGTCCTATAAATTCTGACATGGTCTTTGTCCCAAATAGTAAAATTTGACATGACTACAAGAGATCTTCTACAAGGTAATAAAAAGCAATGAATTTAATAAGAAAGCAGACTCATTGGTCTTTAGAAGTGAAATTGAAATGCAACTTAAAATCAAGATTTCTATTGTTTCTGTTTGAGTCAGTTGTCACTTTATCAATTATTATCTATTAAAAAAGCTGTCAGAATCAGAATTTTGTAATTCATAAGTTCAAAATCATGCTACTTTTGGCATGTATAGGAAATACAACTAATAGACTGAATTTTACTTCCTAGAAGTAAGTGAATTATGTAAACCTGTTCAACAATAATAAAACTGATATACAAAGTCATTGCTTTTCTTACAGTAAGTTACATGAAACTAATTAGATTATTGTTTAGTTTCCATGACTCTATTTGTTGCATAATTTAAATGACAAATGTAATTATTTTGTTTTATATTATTTAGATTGTTGTATCAGAAGTTGTGGAATTCTAGAGTTTCTGAAGTATATGCGTTTTATGATAAAAATTAATATTTGTTCAAATCAATTTATTGCAATACAGATTAATATAGTACAGAAGTTAAAATGGTAAAGCAATTCTTAAACTTTACTTTTGTTTGTATAGGTTAAAAGACAAGATTGTCTAAAATATCAGCTTATGAGGTTATGAAACTACTACATTCATTTTAATCCAGTATCCTTAAAAATGTCTTCCTCATTCTTACAGTATGTATGTAGTACACAGCCGTTTAACACTTGTATGATAGACACATAATGATCGTGATCATCCATTTCAGATAATTCTTTGTAAGTTGTCAAATCTTGCTGAAAAGGCATACTCCGGAGAAGTGACTTTTTTTTGCTTGCTTTGCACTTCACTGACTTAGGGATTTAATAGAAGTTGTAATTGGCTTCGCTGATCGACAATGAAGAGCACATTTCTTACTGCTTTGATTCTCTTTGTGGATTGATA
The DNA here is from genome assembly GCA_963573385.1 of Cacajao melanocephalus. Lineage (NCBI taxonomy): Eukaryota > Metazoa > Chordata > Mammalia > Primates > Pitheciidae > Cacajao > Cacajao melanocephalus. The sequence continues at coordinate 26,831 of CAUYLG010051360.1, read as the reverse complement.
AATGCTGTGAGATATGGGACTATGCTGAAGTGAAGTGTGCTAATGTGAAGGGAATGTGAGCTAATGACTTACTAAGCACTACAGGGTGGCAATCGACTCATTTTTTGGTCCCAGTTCTTTACTGCTTCATTTTGTCCTCTTTTGGAAAGGTTCTTAATCTTTCTGGCTCAATCAACAAAATAAGAACTATATTTACCTGACTTATGATATATGACTTGGGTGTAATGGGCCATTTTTGATGGGAAGAGGCAGTAACTATTTGTTAAATGATACCCTTGGCTCCTGGAAAAGTTAATAAAGTTTCCCCAAAGCACTTAACCTCCTTCAAATGAATCATTTATCTCTAGGAGAAACTATCTAAATGATTATCGACACTAGGCCTAACATTTTATCAAATAGAAGATACCTAATCATTTGGTTAACTATCAAAAATCTCTAGATAAAAATCTTGCTACAGATTGATCTTAAATTATTTTTAAATAATTGAATCTGAATGTGGTACTGAAATATTCTTTAAAAGGAACATCTGAACTATTTTATGATAAGACATTGAGTCTACAAAGAAGCTTTAATTTGTAAATGTTTATAAGCTATGATTACTAATTAGTTTTACCTCCTCCTTCTTTACTGTAAATAGATTCTTTAATCCTCATTTTCTCAGTAGGCCTCTAAAATGCCAAATGATTTTTTTTCCCCAAAGGCCTACTTTTATCAATAATAAATTAGGAATGGAGCTCACAAATACAGAGCAACTTACTTATTCTTAGTACATAATTATCCATACAGATGTACAAAATCAGTATACACATGTGTAAGAAAATATAAATGTGTATGGTTTTCTTTCTTTCATTTATCTTTATCTATTTACTTTTATGTTTTTACTGTATATGTTTTATTGCAGATATTGTATATCCAAATGCATAGTAAATACTAGTGCTTTCTTTTAAAGTAAAACACGTTAATTTGTTGTTGTTGTTGCTATTGTTGTTGTTGAGGAGTTTCACTCTTGTTGCCCAGGCTGGAGTGTAATAGTACAATCTTGGCTCACTGCAACCTCTGACTCCTGGGTTCGAGTAATTCTCTGGCCTCAGCCTCCTGAGTAGCTAGGATTATAGGATCCCACCACCATGCCCAGCTAACTTTTGTATTCAGTAGAGACAGGGTTTCATCATGTAGCCCAGGCTGGTCTTGAACTCCTGACCTCAGGTGATCCGCCCGCCTCGGCCTCCCAAAGTACTGGGATTACAGGCATGAGCTACTACACCTGGCCAAAGCATGTTAATTTTTCAATAGCAAGAGTGTACATAAGAGTCTAGATATCATTTGCAATAAATCAATAAATATTTGCTTGGTTATATAAAGGTAGAAGGTGTCCTACTGGATATCAAAGTTCTGTCATTCAACTAAATCAAACGCTCAGGAGAATGTGGCAGTTTGGAGTCAGAAATTTTAAATTCTATAATGTAAATTGAAAACTATTTATTGTTACTCTAGTAATTGTTTACATTTCTGAATTTCAATTTTTTCCATTCACTATAAAGGGAAAAGACAGTCCAAAAGGAAAAAAAAGTCAGTTTAGTGCTCTTTCAGTTCATAATTCACAAACATTTACATACATGATCCCATTTTACTTCATAACACTCTACAAAGTATAGAAAGCAGACACTATTATCACCATTTAGCAAATGAGAAAACCACATTTTTAAAAAATTGTAATTACTATGCTAAAGACACCTAAGTATCAATAGTAATAATGTATTAGAATAAAGCATGAATGATATTTTGGGCCCCAACTTTTACCTTGCTGTAAACATTGTGGCTACTATTGCAAGTAACATGGATCCTATGACATAAAATATTATGGCTTAAATGTAAAGGGGAAGAGTTTTTTATTTCCAAGCATTTGTAAAGCATATTAGCTATAATCATTTTTTGCCAAAATATTGTTTTACTGTATTGCCTCAGCGTTCCTTCAACTGAAAAAAAAGTCATTTAGGAAAGAAAAATACAACCATATTTCAGATTAATATAATTGTACTTCAGTAGTAATATTTCATTATTATATTTAAACATTCAAGTCAAAGATTGTAACCCTACAGCATGTTCTCTGTACCACATCAGGGAGCAAAAGGTTTGCAAACTACCAAAGAATGCCTATATTTTTAAGACCTTGTTAAAAGTTGCTTCCTCCACTTTGTTTTCAACAGTTAATGCTAGGTTGGTTTCATAACAATATCCGGAGAAAGCTATTTTCTTTCTAATATGGCAAGAGAGAAATTGTGTGTTTCCTCTAAGTATCAAAATCTTTGTATAATCATTTTATAGTATCTATTTTAAAATGTTTCTGCATTTTCCTAAGATACACTTGCAATTCTTATTAAGTAAAAATACATCAAGGATATCAACAACTACAGACATATACACCCAATAAGGTAATGAAAATAAGTTTTTTGTTTTCGTCTTTAAAATTTTTTTTTATAGATTTAGGTGTACAAGTGCAGTTGTGTTATGTGGGTATATCATATAGTGGTGAAGTTTGGTCTTTTACTGCACCAATCACCTGAACAGTGAACACGGTGCCTTGTAGGTAGTATTTCATCTCTCATTCCCCTTCTAGCCTCCCACTGTAACTGGGGGATGGGAGCAGGTTGCAGGGGTGTTCCAAAGATGCTCACTGTTCCTTGATCAGATGTGTTTTCCCAGGTCCTTGGGCCTCGCTCACCCAAGAATGGGGAGAGAGCCTGGTGGAGTGCTGATCTTGTTCAAGTAAGTATCAGACCCAGAGAGTTTTGCAAAAAAGTGGTTTATTGGGCAGAGAGAGAGAGAAAGAGACATGAGAGAGAGTGCTCGCACGCTATTGTGGGAGGTGATACAGAGATGGAGTCCACACAGGTAAAGAGACAGAGAGAAGGCTCCCACGCTGCCATGGAAGGGGATCCCAGACAGGGAAATCCTATAGGTAAGGGAGTAGGGGGAATTTAACCCGGAGTTACTCCTGCCCCATTTAAGTTCTCATCCAGTGAGAAGAGCTTTTCCAAACTTCCTCTGGAGTGATTGATATTTGACTCTGATGCTGGATTGGCTGCCTGGCTTGCAATAGAGCACCTCCTTCCAAGACTTTTGGCTGTCTTTTTAGACAAGGGAAGTTCACCAGGGCTGTTTACCTTCCCATGGGAAAGTTAAACGAAGAACTCTAGGCTCCTGGATGTGGGGGTGGATAGATGTATGGCCTGGGAAGTTCTTGCCTTTGAAACCACACCCCTTGTGGACCTGGGAGGTGAAGTTAATGTAGTCCCTCACCACCTTTCAGAGTCTCCAGTGCCCATTATTCCATTTTGTATGTACATGTGTACCCATTATTTAGCTACCACTCAGAAGTGAGACCAAGTGGTTTTTGATCTATGTCTGAGACATTTCACTTAGGATATAACCTCCAGTTCCATCCATGTTGCTGCAATAGACATAATTTTATTCTTTTTATGGTTGAGTAGTATTCCATGATATATGCATGTGTGTGTGTACATATATATATATATATATATATATGTACACACACAAAAAAAATTGTGTTGTATATATATTCCTATATGCCCCACACCCAGTTTTCCCTATTATTATTCATATCTAACATTAGTGTGTTATAATTGTCACTATTGATTGATTTTGGAAAGTTATTCTTAGTGAAAATACATAGTTTATTCAGATTTTCTTAGTTTTTACCTAATGGTCTTTCTCTGTTCCAGGAGTCTATCTAGGGTACCATATGGAATTTAATATCTTTGAAAAACATTATTTGCTTGAGTAATGCTTTATATATACTCCATATATGCTTGAGTTCCTTTCTGGGCTCTCTATTCTGTTCCATTGGTGTACATGTCTGTTCCTATGCCAATACCATACTTTTAAAATTACTATAGCTTTATAATATAGCTTGAAATCAGGAATTATGTTGCTTCCATCTTTTTCTTTTTTTTCCTTAGGATTGTTTTTGCTGTTTGGGGTCTTTTGTGGGTCCATACAAACTTCAGAAGAGTTTTTCTATTTTTAGAGAGAAGGAATTATGATGGGGATTGTGTTGATTCTGTAGGTAAATTGGGCATTATGGACATTTCAACAATATTAAGTCTTTGATTCCATGGCTATGGAATATTTCTCTACTTATTTGTGCTTCTTCAAATTCTTTCATCAATGTCATAGTTTTCAGCGTACATATCTTTTATCTTCTTGTTTAAATTTATTAAACATTTTTGATGCAATCATAAATAGAATTGATTTGCTTAATTTCTTTGATAGACAATTTGTTGTTACTGTATAGGCGCAAACTGATTTTTGTATGTTAATTTTCTATCTTGCATTTAGTCCTATGTCTACTACTACAATAATATTTACTCCTTCCACAGCACACTAATTCTGAATTTCTCTTCACAATCATGTACAGAACCACTGTATATTCTAGTACATCATTTATTTGACCAAACAAATACATGGCATCTGGCAAGATAATTTCAATGAATTATTTAAGTAGCTGTATAATTTCATCTTGACTCTGGTTAAAGTTTTTATCATTTGTTACTGTAAGACTGATAAATGTATAATGTCTACCACTGTCATACAGTACTTGTATTATCTTCATTCATAGGTAAAATATTATATATATGAATAAGTATGCCTTATATGTTGGCATGAGGTTAAACATCATCAGAATATATATATATATATATATATATATATATATATATATAAAATATCTGTAAATGGGTAGGTTGTTTTGGAAGTTGCAACATAAATTTAAGGAGTTTGAATAACAAATTAACATTTGCTGATTAAAATTAAAGGTTAATTTTTTAATTAGCTAGGTAGCTCTCAGGCAATCCTTCAGATTATTTGGTCCAGATGACTGTCTAGATTTCAATAATTAAGATCTTTTCTCAAATATACTGCTTTGCTTTTTCCAGGGACTAATCTGTCTTTCAAATAGCAGGCTTTCTCTCAATTAATTCTGTTATTTGTTTCTTAACTTGTCATCTTGGATTCTTTATTTGTCATTGTTTTGTTCATGTGAATTCCAGTGACTTTACTGAATATGTAATATATAATATGTCATATCTAACTTCAGTGGACATCAGATGGGCTGTACATAATGTCGCTTGATTAAAGTCATATTCTTTCGCTCTAAAACTCTGATTCTTTTATTGACTCATCATAATTTAATAAAATTGAAATTAAAAGCAGAAATGTGTAATGACTAATAATGTATTACCAATCCTCATGTGCCATTATATTTTACAAATTAGATTCTATATAATCAGCCCGATTCTTCCCATCACCTATCTTAATGAATTTCACCCAAAGCTATGTATTTCAGAAAAGATGAGAATTTTCATCCACGCAAAACATACTCTAAATAAGAACTGAGAACACTGCCTGTTTGGAAGAAAGAAGACTAGTACTTAAAATCTTTCCCTTATATGTGTGACTTTGAGCCACTTAAAATTTCCCAGTCTAAATTTCTTCCTTTGAAAATGGAAATGATGCTTATCTTTGAGTGTTCTTAATAATAATAAATTATGTATGTAAAGTAATTTAGATGATTCTTAAGATAGACATTTGGAAATAAATATTATTTATTGTATAATCCTAGAATATATTAGAATAAATTATTATTCTAATAATAAAATGGTACTATTACTATAAAAGAGACTATTTTTTAAGGTCAAATTGCATGAATTCAATAAACACTGAGTACATTCTACATACCAGCTGCTAAGCTCTTGGGATTGAATAAGAATAAACAAAAATCTTTGTTCTTATATCTCTGCTCCCATAAAGTTTGTAATCTAGTAGGAGTGAGGAATACAGACAATGTATAAATGAATGGTAACTAAATACATTTATAATAACAATATATAAAAACCTAGTTTGTCAAGTGATAATAAGATTTATTTTTAAAAATATCAGAAAAGGGGAATATGGAGTGGTTGGTGAGAATAGTGGATTAAATTTTAAATGTGATGTAAGACAAAATCTCACTGATAAAGAGATTAGTGTTTTCTAACATTGCAATATATTCTTTTGTTCATTCACATTTTCTCAATTTTTATTTTAATTTTGTTTAAACTTCAGAGTAGTTGAAAGAATAGTCAATGAATATTCTCATAACATTCACCTAAATTTAATAATTTTTAACATTTTGTCACATTTGTTTATCATTTTCTCTGAATATATATATATGAATAAGTATGCCTTGTGTGTTGGCAGGAATATGTATATATTCAAAGCATATATATATATATATATATATATATATATATAAGCTTTTCTTTTCTGAATGAACTATTAGAAAATAAGTAACAGAGAGTAATACTCTGTAATCCTAAATCTTCAAGTTCCTACTTCCTAAGTACAAGAATATACTCCTATATATCCATAATATTAGTAATTATGCTCCTTAAATTTTAAATAACATTTCTTTATGTTCAGCCAATATTCAATGTAACCTAGTGTTGCAACATCATTATTGACTGCTGTGTTTTGTTTGTTGCTTGGTCTAGGATATCATAAGATGTTCACTGTCACTTGCTACATGAAAATGAAGCAATACAGTTGCTTGAAGCACCAATGGTTTATTATTTCGTATGACTCTGTTGGTCTGGAGTTTGGGCAAGCCTCAGGTGGTTGGTCCATTTGCTACACATGATGCAGCCTGGCGTCACTCACATAGCTACAGTCAACTCAGAGATGGACCAAGCCTGGAATATCCATGTGCTTACTAGTTACTCAGAAGTCTAGCCTGGACTTTCTTACATGATGGCAGATGGGATCCATGAGCAGAAACAGAGATTCCTGGCCTCTTAAAGTCTTGGCTGAGAATGGATATTGCTTCACTTCTGCTTCAGTTTATGGTTCAAAGTAATTCAGAAATCCAACCTAGGTTCAAAGAAACAGGAATTTGTTCCACCTCTTGGTGGAAGGAGATATAAAGAATAGCATTTATGGTCATTTAAATTCTATTATATCAAGGATCTCACATTGCAGTAAGATTAAAGACATACCTATTTGCCCCATTTTAATCTAGAACATCAATGCTCCTTTTAAAACTGTAGCTCCTTTTAAAATTGTACTTTTTTATGACAATAACATTTTGAGGTCTATCTGTTAATAGGAGTCTTATGTAATACCCTAGTAATCAGATTGTCTACTTATTTCATCATTATTATATTAAACATTTTGGTTAAGATAGTATAGCCAGGCACGGTGGCTTACACCTGTAATCCCAGCACCTTGGGAGGCCAAGGCAAGCCGATCACCTGAGGTCAGGAGTTGGAGACCAGCCTGATCAACACAGTGAAACCCAGTCTCTACCAAAAACACAAAAAAATCAACTGGGCGTGGTGGCACGCCTGTAGCCCAGCTACTCGGCTGGCTGAGACACGAAATTGCTTGAACCAGGGAGGTGGAGGTTGGTTGCAGTGAGCCAAGATCACACCACTGCCCTCCAGCCTGAGTGACAGTGTAAGACTCTGTCTCAAACAAAAAAAAAAGATAGTATGTAAGTAATACTGTAAACTTTTCACTGCATTACATCAGAAGGCAATTTTTATCCACAGTGTAACTAGTGATTAAGAGTATTGAAATAATTTGGGTTTCTGGTTTTCTATCACACTTTCACTCAGTATATTTTAAGATTCATTGGTTATCCTAGTCTTAATTGATCATTACATAAAAGTTATAAAATATTTTCTAATTCTATAATTTATTTTATGTCATGATGTTTTTTTATAATGAACAGACTTTTCTCCCCCTTTTCAGTATCATTATGATTTTTAAATACACATATTATAACCTTATTGTCACTATTTTTGTTTGTTCATTTATTTTTAAACAGCATTATTTCATACCATACAATTCATACCATACAACTTCATACCATACGATTCAGCCAATTTAAGCTTGATGATTTTTGTAAACTTATAGAGTTGGTCAATTATTATCATAATCCACTTTAAAAATATTTCCAGCATACCAAAACATTATTTTGTGGCCATTTACATTCAACCTCACTACAACTTCCGGTCACAAGCAACCACTGATCTGCTTTTTATCTCCATTTTTTTCCCTGTTTCATGTAAATGATATTATATAATATTTACATTCTTATTTCTGGCTTCTTTCAGTTGGCATAATGTTTTCAAGGTTTATCTATGCCTTTGAATGTATTCATAGTTTGTTCTATGTAAGTGGTGAATATTTCATTGCATGAATATACTATATTGTGCTTATTTATTCAACAGTTTATGCTTAGGTTGTTTTCAGTTTTTAGCATTTGTGAATATATTGCTTTGAACACTCAGTATAAGTCTTTTTGTGGACATTCACTTTTATTTCTCTTGGGTAAATACATTGAATGCAACGGGTGGGTTATATGGTAATCATATGTTTCACTTTCTAAGAAACTGTTCTATATAACACTCCCACCAAAAATAGATGATGGTTTTATTACTATTTCTGATGATAAAATATCCCACTTTTGGGCAATTGAAATTGCAAGAAAATTAGGACAAAGACTTAGGGGTCTAAGAAAGTGAGCACTACATATATTTGGGGAAAAGCATTTCCTGCAGAGAGAAAACAAAGTGCAGGTGCTAAGGCAGGGCACAGCTGTGCGGCTAGAAACAGTGAGCCAGGGAGAAATTACAAAGAGATGAGGTCAGAGAGGTAACAGGACCATATTTTTTGGGACCTTGTAGACCGTTGTAAGTACTTTGGCTTTGACACTGAGTGTGATAGGGGAGTAATAGAGGGCTTAGAGAAAAGGATTCACATGATGAAACTTATGTTTTAACAATATCACTTTAGGTCCTAATTTTAAATTATATGAGCATGACGAGGAGGGAAGCAAGGATATTCAAGATTCAGTATTGCATAGTTAGTGGGACAGTAGCTGGTGGATTGTGGCAAAAAAAAAAAAAGCAAGGAATGAGATCTAAGAGTGATTAATGCATTCTTAGGAAAACTGGGATCATTTGTGTGTGTGTGTGTGTGTGTGTGTGTGTGATAAATGAAACTATTGTGATAAACCTGGTGGTCTAACAAGTTTTGGGAGGTGAACTATGAAATCTGAATCCTTACATGTTCCAATCTAGTGGCGGTTACTACCTGCTTCAATAAATGTTAAAGAGACTATTCTTTTCTTTTTTTTGAGATGGATTCTCACACTGTCACCTAGGCTGGAGTGCAATGGCACAGTCTTGGCTCACTGCAACCTCCACTTCCTGGGTTCAAGCAATTCTCCTGCCTCAGCCTTCTGAGTAGCTGGGATTATAGGCGCCTGCCAACACACCTGGCTAATTTTTTGTATTTTTAGTAGAGATGGAGTTTCACTAAGTTGGCCAGGCTAGTCTCAAACTTCTGACCTCGTGATTCACCTGCCTCGGCCTCCCAAAGTGCTGGGATTACAGGTATGAGCCACCGCGCTTGACCCAATGAGACTATTCTATGTCTGTGGTTGGCTGCAATTCCAGGACACCAGCAGCAAATCCAGGAATCTCTTAACTAGTTGAAATAAATTTGGTTGATAGAATTTGTGAAGCTGGGGCAAGGAGGACTCTGGAGATGCTTCAACTTTCCTCCTATAAGATGACTGTCAGGTCCTTGCATAGTTTTAGCCTCTATATTCCTCAAAAGAAAATCAATCAGTTCAGCCACACTCCTCTTTCAGAATAGTCACTATAAGAAGGAGAAGCCCATTAGTATCTTATTGTATCCTAATAACGTTTTGTGGTGACTGTTACATTGTCATTCACTGTGTTTTGCAGAGCAAACAAGATTCTCTGACAGATTAGGGAAAGAGAAGCATAAGAGATGACCCTAAGTTTTTTGTTCTGAGCAACTGGAAGAGGGGGGAAAATAAAGAAAGGAAGAATGCGTTGATAGAAAAATATAGCATTAGTTTTAAGTTAGCATTAGATGGGAATGGATTACTATTAGCATTTTTCTTAGATTTATGAAGTTTGAGAAAAAAATTGAATTTATTCTATCTGCAAAACACAATCATTCAATCTAGGGCACTCTGTTAATGTTTCTACATGGATTTTGCAGAATTTCAAAGTCAGTCACTAACTTTGAACTCTTGTTTCGGGGTTCTCCATAAGATCTTCTCTACCCCGCCACACCCATGATCTCTAGCGTGGCATCCCATATAACCTAGCTTTTTCCAAAGTTCAAACAGTTTTTCCCATTATTCCCATTAGAACTATATAGGTCTCTCTCCTGGATCCTTCCTCCTGCTGACTAATCAATAAAACAATCCACTCACTCATTCCTTTGCTGAAGAACATTTATTGTAAGTGTACTTAAGAATGTCTTGCATTGCATAAAATTATAAATGAAGGACACAGGGTCAGTCTGTTCATAGTAGGGGGGATAGGGTGATGTGAGGAAGAGGAACCTTATGATAAGGAAAACAAAAATGTTAAATATATGAAAAATCAAAAAGTGTATTCATTATAGAGATAATTGTTTCATTATGAAGAATATTAAGGAATACACCAGTGAGAAGGTAATATTTAGGCTCATACTTGAAAAAGAAAAAGAAAAAGCTAAATAAAGAAAATCCAGGAGCAGAGCCTTTTGAACAAAGGATTTGAGCAATTGCTAAGGTTTAATAGTGGAAAAGCCTTGTTTACTTTCAGAAATTGAAAAGTGGCTTGTCTATCTTGTATACAGGAAGGTAGGAGTGGAAATAGGATGGGAAGGTAAGCAGTGTCCAGATTTCTACAGAGCTTTGTAGGCTGTAAGTTGTAAAGGGGTTTACATGCTATTTTACATTTAAAGGAAAGCTGTTAACACTTTTACGCTGTTGGCAGAAGTGTAAATTAGTTCAACCATTGTGAAAGACAGTGTGGCGATTCCTCAAGGATCTAGAAATAGAAATTATATTTGACCCAGCAATCCCATTACTGGATATATACCCAAAGGGTTATAAAGTATTATATTATAAAGACACATGCACATGTATGTTCATTGAGGCACTGTTTACAATAGCAAAGACCTAGAACCAACCCAAATGCCCATCAATGATAGACTGGACAAGGAAAATGTGGCACATATACACCATAGAATACTATGCAGCCATAAAAAAGGATGAGTTCATGTCCTTTGTAGGGACATGGATGAATCTGGAAACCATCATTCTCAGCAAACTGACACAAGAACAGGAAACCAAACACCATATGTTCTCACTCATAAGTGGGTGCTAAACAACGAGAACACATGGGCACAGGGAGGGGAACACCACACACTTGGGTCTGTTGGGGGATGGGGGGCTAGGGGAGGTACAGTGAGGGTGGTGAGGTTGGGGAGGGATAACATTAGGAGAAATGCCTGATGTAGGTGATGGGGGGATGGAGACAGCAAACCACTATAGCATGTGTGTACCTATGTAACAATCACGAAAGATCTGCACATGTACCCCAGAACTTAAAGTACAGTAATTTTAAAAAAAGACCAATTCCTTTTCCCCAGCTTGGGACAACTCTAAAGGGCCATTTCAGCTTCAGATCTCCTGATGGCATCAGTTGAGGACTTCACTCAGACTGTATCACAGCTACTTTCTCTCTCTGTCCAATTCTGCCTTCTTCTCTTCCCTTCTATAAGAGTTGATCCCAGGAATGCTTCCTGATAAACTGCCCACTACTCTTCATTTTATCGTGTGCTTGCCAGAGAACCTGACCTACAACAGGACCCACTTAAACAGCTGGAAGTAGGAGTAGGAGATGTGTGACTGACCTGGATGTCACTAAGTATGGCTGATTGTACACTTTGCTGGGATTGTGGCTGAAAGCCATAATAAACACTGCATCTGCAACTTAGGATTATTTTTTCTTATCCAAGAAAAAAGAGAAGAATTTATCCACGGGTTCCCTCCCCTCAGTGGCCAAAGTTCTCTTCTACAGAACAATAGCTGCCCTACAGTTCCAATTTGAAATGTGTGAGCACCAAATTTAACATTAGAATTCTTTGCCATCTGGAAAGAATAAGAAACAGGTTTATTTTTAAATTCATAATCCTGAATATTTTATTTGTCTTCCAAATTTGGGTTGAAAATAAACATCACTTATAACTAATTTATATTTATCTTTATCTTGTCATACACAGCTAAAATAAACAAGTTGATTTATATTCTTCCCATGTGAAAAATACACTCATGTCCTTTTAAGACCACTAAGATATTCTCAGAAGTCTCACCTATTATGGTATTCAGCTTAAGCTCAAGGTTCAAGATCCCAGAATTTTAGTCAGGTCCAGAGGTAAGTGAGTCTCTTCAGGTGTATTTCCTCAGAAGCAGCACACTGAGTACTATTTCTCTCAGTATAAATATCTGTGAACTAAAGAGACAAATTCTCAACTTCTTCATCCCATATTCAATATACAATGGTGATATATGTAAAGTTCTTCCTGTCTCTCCTGACTACTAATAAGAATTATTTTCCTTTTTGCCTCAACCCGAAGAGAATGCACCTTCAAGTAAAAAAGAAATAAACACAGAGAAGTCTTTAATCAAGGCAAAAATATAAAGTCTAGGCTCAAACACAGGAACTTCTCTAGGCCATAAGAAGAGGCTTTTTTGAGTGACTTAGGGCTGCTGCCTGCTGTGGAGGAGGCAACCGGGGGACCCCAGAACCCCCTAAAAGGGCCTGATGTCATGGTGGTCCCTTTCACCAGGTTTGCCTGGAGGAATTGCATCTGTTCTTAAAACCTACTCACTAGACTCCCTTTCTTCTTTTTTTCTGTTTTTTTCCTCCTACTTCAAACCCTGTATATACAAGTCAGTATATACATCTTCTTAAAGAAACAATATCTATGCAGCAAGCCTGATAGATGTCTTTGAAAACATACCTGTTTCTACATGACACAGACCAAGTCTTCTATGACCTTGTTGTTTCCTCTCATAAGAAATTTTTTTTTTCAGTTGAGACAGAGTCTCGCTCAGTTGCCCAGGCTAGATGCAGTGCTGCAATCTCGGCTCACTGAAACCTCCACCTCCTGGGTTCAAGGTGTTCTCCTGCCTCAGCCTCCCATGTAGCTGGGACTACAGGCACACGCCACCATGCCTGGCTAATTTTTTTTATTTTTAATAGAGGTGGGGTTTCACCATGTGGGCCAGGCTTGTCTCAAACTCCTGACCTCAGGTCTGCCTACCTTGGCCTCCCAAAGGGTTGGGATTACAGGCATGAGCCACCATGCCCAGCCTCCTCACATGAGAAACTGACTTTTAACTTATTCCATTCAACATTTTTTCATTTGGCCTGCCACCTTAATAGCAGACTTTTAGAAATTAAATATTCTTTTATAAATGAACTCAAATCTCTCAGAAGGCAGAAAAATTCTTGGCCTCAGAAAAAAAGCATGAAATTGCCAATCCACTGAGCCTGTTCCCTAGCTCGAGCGTGGGTTCAACCTCTTTCCATAAGGGGGAATTTCTGCAGGTGGTCTGTGATTCAAAGAATAAAAGCTCAACTGTTCAGAGAAACATCCTGCTCATTCACATCCAGCTTCTGACTGGAGAGCAGTAGCACAACTGTGCCAAGGAAAAAACCAGTCTACAGAAATACTTATCCAACTCACAAAGCCACCAAGTGGTGAATCATTAGGAATCCCTTGCAGATGTCTCTCTAGCAAGGCATTTCCAAACACAGCCACCTAACGATGAAAGGCACAACAATCTTGGCCTGACATCCTGCTGAAAACCAGATTATCATCGTGGAGAAGGGTGTTTGCAATGGTCATCATAGCTTAGAAACTCCTCCTAGGTAGTTATATCGCATTCCTGGGAATTTGGTCAAAGTTTTTTCAAGGCGAGCAGGTGCAGAGTATGTAAAGGAAGAATATAGAGCCAAGGGAGTTATTTTTCTAGGTTTTCAATAAATGTGGCCTTATTTGCAGCACAAAGAACACTGTTGATGGTTAAAACACAAAATGATTTTGAAGTTTAATTTAAATTTCACCCTCCTGGCTATTTGTGTTTGTATTTCACTTCACTTGAACAATAAAGTAGCTTGGATGGTTTGGGGCATGCAGTTAAGCCTTCTAATTTCCTGGCCCTCATGCACTACTGCTCACACAGCAGGGTGACTGCCCTTAGCACAGAATCAGAATTTTTAAATTGTTCATTGATATCTTTGGCCTAACATCAATACAATGTTTTGTGTACACGTCCTGTTGTCATATTTATCCAAACCAAACTTTGATGACATCTAGGTCCCCCAATACTGTAGCAACTGCTCTTACATTCTGTTAACCACCCCATGATAACCTTAGACAGGAATTCCTCAAAGATATGGCCCACATCTTAAACAGAATGAAAGGCAGCACTGGAGAAAATTCTAAATCCTTCCACACTTCTGAATAAATTATTTCTTTGCTGATGATAGAACTCAGCATCTCAGGAAAATATTTTCCAAATAATAAAAATGTTATTTTAAGTGTTCTGAGACTTCTTTTCCTTTTCCTTTTCAGTAGACTGGGAATCTTTTATCAACAAGAGTAGCTTCTTGGAAGTAGATCTGTGTAATCAGGAGGCAACTGTGCCATTAATTTACCAGGGTATCAATCAGCCTAAGCATGTCCACCTTTTCTTTGCCATTTGATTGTGTGTTATTTCATATTGATTCATCTCCAGACCAAGCTGCTTTGTTCTGCCTTATTTTTAAATTAGCAGAGCTTAGAGCCTGGATGATGGAGCATTCCCATCCTGGATAGGAAAACCCATTTCCCAAGAGTAGTATCTTCGAATGCAGACATTCACACAATTGCTTTTTATCATTAATTGGGTCAAAAGTGTCTGACGTGGAAAAACAACAGAGAACATACTACTTCCACATTTTTTAGATGGTATCCAATTTCAACATGTCGTTATTGAGAATTTATAGGTAAAAAACATTTATGGAGCTCTGGCCACCAATCTGGTAAGTGCACCGCAGCAGCAAAGATTGATAAGTGCTAGCTCTCACTCTTCAAGGAATTTACGTTCTGGCAGGGAAAATGGAGGAGGCAGAAATGTACACAAATGATAAAGTTGGTTGAAAATAATAAAGAGAGGAGCAAGAGGGAGGAATCTGGGAGCAAGTGGATGTTAGAGAGCCTAGCCAGGATCTGGAGACTGAGAATAAACTAGACCGAAGAGGAACTATTTTGAAACTGCATCTCAGCAGTTTATTTTAACGTGATTCATGGATTTGAAGACAGAAGATGAGACAAGATCAGGGGAAAGACATTACGTACCTGGCCCTCCAAATAGGATAATGTCATGCCAGCCTACCTCACTTTGCCCTCAAGACATCATCTAGGAATAAATTACAAAACTTGAGGATTCCCAGGTCAGAGAGCAACAGACTACAGCCCACTACCAGTGTTTGCCAAGAACGGTTTATACATTTTACATTTAAATATTTACAAGTGCTTGAAAAATATCAAAAGAATATCTCATGACACATGCAAACTATATGAGATTCAATGTCCATAAATAAAGTTTCATTGGAGCACAGCCACATGGATATCTTTGCATATTGTTCATACCTGTCCATGTATATCAGCAGAGTGAAGTTGTTGCAATGCAGCTTGAATAGCCTGCAAAGCCTAAAATATTTACCATGTCACTCTACAGAAGTTTGCACAACCCTGCTCTAAATGGTACAGTCTGAAAATGTCCTTGCATAACTTACAAAGAGTTGCTGGCAGAAAATAAAGGTGATTCTTATTATATATGTTGAGATCCAACAGCAAATAATCACCGTGTCTATCCCACACATTGACTCCTTTTTACTTCCTGTGCAATAAGACAAAATTGGCTAAAATGTCAGTAGTCTCTGAAATAATAAATGCTATCATTCAGATAGTAGAAGGTGATTGCTTTCTATCTTCCCAACAAAAGAAGCCAGGAAAATGAGACTTAACTCAGTGAGAATTTAAGATACATCAAAAGAAGAATGTCCTCACCGATAGGAAGAAAGTTACACATGGTGATAAAAGAAGGTTGCCATCCATTTTCTCTGCATTACTATAACTTCCTGCCTCTCCAACTCACAGCATAAAATAAGATCTCATTACCTAGAAAAGTCAAATAAATTTGGTTCCAGACACTAAGCATGAGGCTTTCTGTTGCCTCTGACTTCTGAGCAGGGTTCTGGATGCAGGAAAAAGATGAGGAAGACCCCCTACTAATTTGGCCTGATGCTGCCTACAGAGTTTGTCAGGCCTTCTAAGGAGACTGAAATTGATGCTCCTTGATGCAGCTCCTCCGTGCCTGCCTCCTGGTGTAAGTGCACGTCAGCGGACTCCAACAAAGGGATGCAGAAGCCAGGCCGCCTCAGTCTGATGTGAACATTGCCACTTACCATACGGCTGATGGGAGGCTGATTAATGGCCCTCAAAGAGATCCAGGTCTTAATCACTGGGCCCTGAAAATATCACATTAGAGACAAAAGGGACCTTCCAGATATGATTAAGGGGACATAAGTTGAGATTGGGGAGATTATCCTGGATTACCTGGGCAGGTTCTAAATGTAATCGCAAGTGTCTTTATAAAAGGGAGGCAGAGGAAGATAGAATTATAACAGAAGAAGAAGGCAGTGTGACAACTGAACCAAGACACTTCACAGCTGGCTTTGAAGCTGAAAGGAGGGGTCATGAGCCAAGCAACACAAAGAATGCAGCTCTAGAATGATGAGAACACATGGACACATGGCGGGGAACAACACACACTGGGGCCTGTCAGGGGTGGGAACAGAGGGAGGGAGAGCATCAGGAAGAATAGCTAATGGATACTGGGCTTAATAGCTGATGGGATGATCTGTGCAGCAAACCACCATGGCACACGTTTACCTATGTAACAAATCTGCACATCCTACACATATACCCCTAAACTTAAAATATTTTTTAAAAGAATGTTAAAAAATAGTTAATTTACAAAAAAAAAAAAGAAAAGAATTCAGCTCCAGAAGATAGAAAAGCAGGAAAAGGTGTTCTATCCTAGAGGCTCTGGAAGAAACATGACCCTGCCAGACCCTCGATTTCAGCCCAGTGAAACTGACCTCAGCCGTGAATCCAAGACCTCTTCCTAAGGCTGGAATAACAACGTTGAGAACACTCAGTGTTGGATACTTTATTATTTCTACCACGAGATGAATAGCTTTCTATCAGACTCGTCACAATATACTGACCTATGCACAAATGATCAGACTTGGGGCCATGAGGCTATTCTTATGCCCAAGGAACTTGGTCACATCAGGCTGTTGACTCCTCCTGCTCTAGAACCCCAGATAAGGGGCTTTCCACATAGCTCCCTGTCCTAATATCTTAATAAAAATAATAGCATCATTAAAAACTCTTGGGAAGTTGCATACGTATTCTCTTACCTCCTCTACAGGAAATGAGCTGAATCATGACCACCAAATTCAACCATTAAAAAGAATACACATTCTTTAAAAATTTCTCTAGACTTTATCTTATTTTGGTTGTTTTCATTATTGTTTTTGCTTTGTTTTTGTTGTTTGTTTGTTTTGAGATAGAGTTTTGCTCTTGTTGCCCAGGCTGGAGTGGAATGGTGCAATCTGGCCTCACTGCAACCTCCACCTCCCAGGTGCAGGGTTTCTCCTACCTCAGCTTCCCTAGCTAATTTTTTTTTTTTAAGCAGAAACATTTTCACTATGTTGGCCAGGTTGCTCTCGAACTCCTGACCTCAGGTGATCCACCCACCTCAGCCTCCCAAAGTGCTGGGATTATAGGCATGAGCCAACAGGCCAGGCTGGTTGTTTTTGTTTTGTTTTGTGTGTGGTTTTTTTTTTTTTTTTGAGCTTTTATTCTCCTAGGATTTCAAAAACATAATCTCAGGATATCTCTTCTTCCTTACCTTCCATAGCTGTTGCTGTTTATGCTTGGGGTGGGGTGTGGCTTACTTGGTGCTGAAGTGTTGGGATGACAAGGGTAGGGGGAGTCTTTGTGTCCCTAGTGGTCAATCCATCCAAGAGCCTTCAAGATGGGCCCCACTTTTTTTTTTTTTTGAGACAGTTTCATTTTGTCACCTGGCGCCAGGCTGGAGTGCAGTGGCGCAATCTCTGCTCACTGAACTTCCGCCTCCTGGGTTCAAGAAATTCTTCTGCCTCAGCCTCCCAAGTAGCTAGGACCACAGGATGTACCACCATGCCCAGCTAATTTTTGTATTTTAGTAGAGACAGGGTTTCACCATATTGGCCAGTATGGTCTCGATCTTGACCTAGTGATCCCCCCACCTTGGCCTCCCAAAGTGCTGGGATTACAGGTGTGAGCCACCACGCCCGGCCTAGATTCTTACTTCCATTCTTATCAACAGGGCTTCATTCATGCTCCATGACTAGGGCTCTGCTAGTTCCCTGCCATGCCTGAAGGCACAGAACTCATTCTATCGCTTGCTGTGGCTGGCTGGTATCTAGGAATTTCTATTATCTATCTGTGGGCTACCTGTCTGGTCTTCCGTTACAGCCATTCTGTCTCTGGGAGCTTCTGCCTCCTCAGGGCACCTTTCTCTCTCTAGCCCCACAAATCACTGTACGGTTTTGCAGATTTCCTACTGTGGACTGTACCCCAAAAGCATTGTTCTAAGCACTACCACCTTCATTACTAACCATCTGGGTTCTTCATTTTCCCAGAATGGGAACCGTAAGGCCAATATTTTGTCATGAGAGCGGCTACAGAGAAGGCTGCCATCCTGCTCTCAGTTTTCTCATTCTCCATTCCTTTGTGACATGTGTGACAAATTGCAAAGATAGCCGCAATTCCCCACCCCTTCCTTCCCATTGCAAAGTGTCTTCACAGCTCCTCCCACCAAAGTGAAAGTTTTTTCTCCACTAAGCTGTCCTTGCAACTTTCTTTTGTCAATAGAATGTGGCAGAATTAAGGCAGTGCCTGTTGGGATGCAGGCCTGAGGAAGGTTGCACATCTGCCCATGCCCTTCACCATGTGAAGAAGCCAAGGTTAGCCCACTGGATGATGTAGGCACAGGACCACGTTTTTTCATGGCCCCAGCCAACTCCCAGATGATCCCTAGACATAGGAGGGAGGCCATGCACTGTAATGAAGACCCACAAGCTAGCGCAGCCACAGTCAGCTAAGGCTGACTCAGATCAGTGGAACTCGGGCAACAGTAAATAACGTTTGTGTCAGTCACTCCGTTTTGGAGCAGTTAGTCCTACAGCAAAGCTAACTGATAATATTTTTCATAACATTTTATCTTTGCCTCAAATCCTCTGAATTTCCCTAAGGCATTACACTTTTGAAGCATTTACCTCTTCCTCTCTCCCCTTAGGCAGTAAGCCCGGAGCCAATGATCCGAATGAATTACAGTCAGTGGAAGGTAAAAGATGAAATAAATGGAGAAAAAATAAGCAAACAAAACTTATCACACCCCAAATATTTTTGCCAAGTACACTCTACCTGCCAAGGACTTAGTGCCACAGATTGTGAGAGCCCATCATTCTCAATCTCATTACAGTTTTCTTCTGTAGCCCAAAGCATCTATAATTTGTTTAATTCCTACGCTTCTGTGTGCACAGTCATGTAATCTGTTATAGACATAGCCTCAGATATCAGTTAGCTCTGATCCTGAGTTATCATTCAATGAAATTTGGAAAGTTGCTCCTCCCCTGATATTTCCAAGGAGCACTCACACTGGCTGACCTAATCTAGCAGGTCTTTTGGGGTTAATTTTGTCAGGAAATGCCAGTTTCCCAAATCCCTATTAATTCCTGCTGATTTTGACCCATAACTCTCCCCTCCAAAAACACACACACACACACACAAATGCACACACACACCACATACTTCCAGTGTTACCCAGACTTTCTGCACTTTTGAGTCAGTATCTTTTATTCTGGTGGTCAGTCACACCAGATTCTAGCATCACCATATCTTGAGCCCAGAACCAAATCTTCCCCACTAACATTCTTCAAGCCTGGACACGGTTCTCTATTAACTCTCCAGAAGAACAAAAAAAGATTTAAAAGGCAGCCTCAGGAAGCAGGATATTCACTCCCTTGTAGGAAATAGCTCAATCCCAGCCCTTCAACCATTTATGAATAGCTTTCGTTACTTTCAGTCTACAACTTAACTTTTTGAGCTGCTCAAAAAAAAAAAAAAGAAAAAGAAAAACTGTGTAGACTATTCAACCATTCTTAGTCCCATGTGAGAGACAATAAGTAAAATACGTTACTGGAGAGAGGGGACAACTTCTAAAAGTCCCCTTTACAACACAGACCAGCTAAAAAAAAAAATACTCAATTTACATGAGCAAACAGCAGAATCTGGATGGTGGCAGACGGAAATGTCAAGTTTTTCTCCTAAGAATCATAGATGACTACAAGTCTTCCATTTACAGGGCTTAAACAACCCCTCCAAAGAAGACATTCAACTTTGAAAGATTTGTAGGTTATTTTTTACAGGAACTTAAATTACCAGTAACTTCTACCCTTAAAAGGCAATTCTCTGTCTATGTATTTGAAAATGATATTTCTTCTTCCCCAGGCACCCCACTGTGGAGTTTATTTTTTGTCAGTCTTTGAATGTAAGATGCAGTTGTTTTTGCCTGGGATGATTGAAGGGTTATTCTGTCTTTAAGCTACATATTAATCATTTTATTCTCTGGTTCTATAATTCTGTGCCACACATAAAATATTGTCAGTGTTGACTTGCCACTGAAAAGGACAGCCCTACCAATTATAGAGAAAAGTAGTTCTCAGTCTCTTCACTTCTCCATTTCTTTTTTGAGAAGCAGAAAGTGAGAAATAATTGCTGCAAAAGTCCCATCAAGGCAGTGTGAGACATACCTAGGGATTGAGAGTGGCACCATTATGATTCTTTTTTTTATTTTTTATTTTTTTGAGACAGAGTCTCACTCTGTCACCCAGGCTGGAGTGCAGTGGCATGATCTCGGCTCACTGCAACCTCTGTCTCCCAGTTTCAAGCGATTCTCCTGCTCAGCCTCCCTAGTAGCTGGAACTATGGTGTGCACCACCATGCCTGGCTAATTTTTTATTTTCAGTAGAGACAGGCTTTCACCATGTTGGCCAAGCTGGTTCCGAACTCCCAACCTCAGGTGATCCACTTGCCTTGGCCTCCCAATGTGCTGGGATTACAGGCATGAGCCACCGCAGTGGTCACTATTATGATTCTTTATGTTTCTTACCCACTGAACAAAATTGCCTTCTTCCCTTGAACATGAAAGGGACAGAACACCTTTGGGAAGGTTTATCATCTTCCAGTCTCTTCAGAAAAGAACACCCCACACTTCTCTTACTCCTAATCTTCAGTAAGTGATGATGAACCATTGCCCCTGCTACAACAGATTACTACTTTAAAAAATTTACTTATGGCCGGGCATGGTGGCTCATGCCTGTAATCCCAGCACTTTGGGAGCCCAAGGTGGGCAAATCACGAGGTCAGGAGATCAAGACCATCCTGGCCAATATGGTGAAACCTCGTCTCTACTAAAAATATAAAAATTAGCTGGGCGTGGTGACACGTGCCTGTATTCCCAGCTACTCGGGAGGTTGAGGCAGGAGAATCACTTGAACCTAGGAGGCAGAGGACACTGCAATCCAGCCTAATGACAGACTGAGACTCCGTCTCAAAAAAAAAATTACTTTCAAATTTAGACCATTTCCACAAAGAAAGAAAGAACATTTTCATGCTAGATGCATTATCTCCCAGAATACTATGCCCTTTTAGTGGAAAGGAAACCCAGCTGGTGTTCTGAAGAACAGAATCTTCAGTGATCTGGTTGTTGAATTACAAATCAAAATAAAATAAAAGATCTATATAAATAGATATTACAAATGACTAATGAACAGAGCCTAAAGGCAAGATACATCAATAGCTTGGGAAATGCCCACGTTTCTGCTTTTCGGCGTTGTTGGAAATACTATTAAGGACATTATGTTCAATTTGCTTTCATCATTTGCTTAATAAAAATGCATGGTATGACATTCCCATTTATTTTTCTATTCTGAGAACATTAAGTCAAGAGCATCCCCAGTTTCACCCATCACCTAAAGAGTTATTTATCTGTGACTTTTGAATATGGCATTACATGTTTTTATCTAGTATAGCATCTTCCTTGCAAAATGTACCTAAAAATAGGACTGCATGTTAAACAAATAATAACAGTCATCAAGAAAAAAATGAACTGGTGCTAGGCGAGGAAGGAGAAGATAATGTCAAGCTGAGTCCTCAAAAGAAATGTGAAGCTAATGAGGCAGACACATACTAACAGGGTGGGGGAGGCAACAAATGACCAGTGTGACAGAAAATATTTCTGTGTCAATAGGATCTTTTCAGAGAAAGAAAAGGAAATAAGAAAACCTTAAAACTGACAGCCACATCTTTTTATGCATGATGAAGAACCAAAGAACTTCTCTTCATAGGAGAAATATTGATAATAAAATGAAAATTAAAAATGAATAATGCAGCAAAGATAGGATGCCAAGCAAAGGTTATCCTAGACACAGAACATTTTCAGCAGCCTACTCTCATTCTCTTCAGCATGACTGTCAGTCTACATACAGTGACCTGAGAAGTGAACTCAATAGACGCCTTGTGGCTTCTTGCAAAAGAGTCTTTCATCATCTTTGCCTGTGATCTCTCTTCATATGGTAAAATCTATAATGGATCAATATCATTCCATTCACCATGATAGCATCTTCAGCTCCTCTCCATAAGGAAAGATGGGATTGGTGGCTTTGTGGCTGACCCTTTATTACAAGGATGTATCATGTGCCTCCTATGTAAAATGGAAAGAAGTTTACGAATTATATGAATTCTCATTACTGTAACCTCTCCCCATTTGCCCCACTAAACTCTTCTTGGCTTGGTAGTACATTAAGAGCCAGAATATGATAACCTCTGCCCAGCTCCCTTGCTGTGAAAGGGCACTAAAATACTGAAGTCTGACTCCACTTTTTCTCAGGATATCTGGGTTAGTCATTTTTATTCCTTCCATCCTACTTAACCATGCCATACCCTGGATATTTGAAAGAACTTCTGATCGTGAATGATGGAGAGATATTATAGAACCTAAAATGGGCTGCCCATTTGTCCACCCACTTTTTCATTTCACAGGTATTTACTGAGCACTTCTTTTGTGCCTGGAATTGTGTTTGGGACTGGGACATAAACCTGAGGACTAAGGAAGCTCACTCTCAGATGGAGGAGGTATCCCAGCTATAAATTATTGGGTACCACATTTCTCACTTGGTAGCCACCCCCAAGGTCCCAAGCTGTCTCCATAACGCTAGGATCACATGGTCTCAGTCACCTTTTCCACTTAACTCCTGAAGTTGCTCTGCTTCTGCCTGGATTCGCAAGTCCTTAGGCTTCTGACTTAACCTACCCCTTTATTAGGGTTGAGCATTGGCTCTAGAAAGGGGGTAGGACACAAGTGCCCCCACCCCTTGCATACCCTTAGTTATTATTTTTTTCTTTTTTCTCCAGTTGCCTTTGTCCCTACAATGGGATGAATCATGTCTTCTCAAAAGATATAGCCAAATCAATGTAAGTGTTCATCAGCAGATGAATGGATAAAGAAAATATGGCGTATATACCAAATGGAGTACTATTCAGCCATAAAAAAACGAGATCCTATTATTTGTAACAACATAGATGGAACTGGAGGTCATTCTGTTAAGTGAAATAAGCCAGGAGTAGAAAGACAAACTTCAAACGTTCTCACTTACTTGTGGGAGCTAAAAATTAAAACAGTTGAACTCATAGAGATGGAGACTAGAACAACCGTTACCAGAGACTGGCAAGGGTAGTTGGGGTAAGGAGTCGGGGTGGTTGAAGGGTATAAAAATATAAGTAGATAGAACAAACAAGATCTAGTGTTTGATAGTAACACAGGGTAACTACAGTCAACAATATTTACTGTACATTTGAAAATAACTAAGTATAATTGGATTGTCTGTAACACAAAGAAAGGACAAATGCTTCAGGCAATGGATACCCTATTTACCCGGATGGGATTATTACACATTGCATACCTGTATCAAAATATCTCATATACCCCATAAATAGATGCACATACTATCTGCACACAAAAATTAAAAATTAATAATTTTTAAAGATATGTCTAATTCCTAACCTCCGGTATACGTGAATGTGCCCATATGAAAATAGGTATTTTGTAGGTCTTCCCAGATATCGTTAAGAATCTTAGAATGAGATCATCTGGGATTTCGGTTGCACCCTAAATCCAATGACTGCTGTCCTTACAAGAGAAAGGAGAAAGAGATTTTAGACACAGGAAGGAGGAAGGCCATATGAAGATGAAGACAGAGATTGGAGGGATGCTGCCACAAGCAAGAAACACCAGACGCCATCAGAAACTGGAGGAGGCAAGAAAACATTCTCCCATAGAGCCCCAGAGAGAGTGCAGCCCCCAAGACACCTTACTTTAGGACTTCTGGCCTCCATAACCATGAAAGAATGCATTTCTGTCATTTTGACCCATCAAGCTTGTGGCAGTCCTATTCTCTCAGAGGGTCTGAAAGCCATGGAGCAATGCCTCATCAAGATCCCTTCTTCGGTACAGGAAGTGGACAGCAGGTGAGGATGAAATCATAGTCCAGGAGCAGATTTCCTCCTTGCTGTCCTGCACGGCCACCCTGGAATGCCTGGAATAGCAGAAGAGGCTTTGAGGGGCTCCCTTTGGTGCCATCATCAAGCAGGTGGAAACTTAAAGCTATTGAAATTTACTTGCTAATTTTAATAAAACCTAATAAAAATATAGCTGTCATCCCACTACTGAAGCCCCAACCTGTCCTTCTATTTATTTCAGTGAAAAAAAATTGAAACTCGGACAAATAGAAACTGGAGTAAAAGGTGCCACCTAACCCCTCCAGGCACAAACAACTGAGTCCTAGCTGAGCACAGTCCTGGGTTCATCTGGTATCTTTTCCTTGAAGACCATTTTGTTGACACTCCTTACAATTAAACACTGTATTTCTTAGGGTTATTCCTGCTGATCTTATAGACACTAGACAACATGTGAATAGACTTAAATGAATATACTTTAACTCTACCACTCACTTTGCAACTCAACACACTCTCCCCTGCCCACCAACAAGCAAAACAAGCCATTCATAAGTTGATGATTGCAGAACCCACAGTTCCAGTAGTTTATGTCTAGCTGCCCAAGATAAGGATTATTAGGTCTTTCCAGACTTCCTCACTCAGCTTTCTAGTTGACAGTAGGCCTCTGTTCTCAGGTCACTCTCTGGAACAGAAACATATTTGAATTCCTTCCAATCAAAAATAATAATAATAAACAAACAAAAATAGCAACCTTCTGTCTCTCCACCATGTTCCTCCCTTATCTATTACTCTCCCCCCTTTGTCATATATAAGAGGCAGTCTTCTTAAAAGATAAATAATATTTGGGGCTATGGCATTTTGGCCTTAGACAGACCTGTGTCAAGTCCCGGCTCTGTGATTTAGCAAGTTATTCTCTCCAGGTCTTGCTTCTTTCTCAATTAAAAGAGGAAGAGCCACAGAGTTATGCTACAAGAAGACAGTGAGATGAGGCGGTTGTAGAACTAAGTAAACAGAAAGGACTTTAGAGGACAAAAGGGTAATGAGTCTGTACAGCCCAGGAAAAGGATAAAGAGAGAAGTATTTGGAGTTAAAGGAAACACATGAAGGACTCCTAGACCTCTAGCTGGGCCAGCAAGGGACTATTGCTCAGGCATCAGGAATTGACGGGAGTTGACTGAGCAGCCACTGATGCAGGCCCTACCCATGGCTTCTACATCCCTCTTCCATCACAGCACAAGCACCCAGAACTCTAACTGGCAGTGCCAGAGACACAGCAGGTACTCAGAGATGACCTACTTCCTGCATCCAGGAAGCAGAGTACATGGTATCCAAGGGCAGGGGAGATGTATCCATGACCAGGTGTCCAGAGTGTATTTGGGAGAGAACCCAAGGTGGCACATTCAGAGTATGCTACAATAACAGAAAGAATGCTCCTTAAAGCAATCCACACCCTGATGTTTCCTGGGTGGTGATGAGTGAGTTTGTAAATGTGGGCTCCCTAGGAATTCACAATGCCCATATACAGTCCACAGTCATCATATTGATATAATTAGGTGTCCTATGTGAAATTACTCTTTTCTTCTTTAGCAAAAGCAATGTTGGCATCTTTTTATGTGGACGGGGAAAAAACGTCACCTTGGATCAGATCTTAAGAGGTCCTTTGAGTTTCATAGATGAATGACAGGCAAGCCCAGAGCACATCATTTGCACCCTAGTCTGCCAAGAAACATCTCTAGCTATGCTTGATGTATGTAAAATATATTATTTTATGTTAACTACACTTTCAAAATAACACAGTGTTATTTTTTTTTTATTTTTTGAAAGAAAGGAAAAGAGAGGAAAGAAAGTGAGAGTGAAAGAAAGAAAAAAAAAGAATGTACGAGAGAAAGAAAGAGGAAGAAAAAAAGGGAGAGAGAACAGGATTCTTGTTCTACTGCCCAGGCTAGAATGCAGTCTAAAAATGGGTATTCAAAATCTCTATTATGCCAATAATGTGTTTAACAATGGAGACAGGAAGGAATAAGAGATGAAAATAACAAACAAGCAGCCAACCAATATTTTATTTAAACCTTTGAAATGCTATGCAATTGCTGAGGAGTGATTTATTTCCAATGATGCGGTCACTTTTAAAACAGGTGTAATATGATACTGAGAAAAATGTATGTTTTGTGGATTTGGGGTGGAGAGTTCTGTAAATATTTGTTAAGTTTACT